>OZ023166.1:31941130-32098630 GCA_963678695.2 Diplodus puntazzo | reverse complement strand
TGTGTCAACATGGGCTTCAAAGGTCAGCCTATCATCAAGTATGGTTCCCAAATATTTGTACTCACTCATAACCTCCACCTTTTCCCCAAAGATCACTGCAAGTGTGGTAACCGTACTGTTTTTTCTAAAATCGATGGACATTTCCTTCGTCTTTGAGACATTTATACTTAAAAAGGAGGACTCACACCAGTCAGTGAAGTCCCTGACCACTGGCCCGTGATCAGGGTCATCACTGCTGAGAAGAGACAGGATGACTGAGTCGTCAGCAAACTTTAAAATATGACGCTGTGGATACAGGCTGCGACAGTCATTGGTGTATATAATAAAAGAGGACATCAGAAAAAACCCCGTTGAACCTTAACCGCTGAGACCTTTCAGTTAAAAAGTCCATCAACCATCCTATGAAGCCAGAGTCAATGCCATAAAAACGATGTAATCTCTCAGCTAAATATGGGGTTGAATACAGTTAAAAGCCAATGAGAAGGCAATTAAAAGGAATTTAGCAAATGTTTTCTTTCCCTCAAGGTGCTTTAAGATCATGTTTAAGAGAGTTCCTGTTGCATCCTCCGCCCCCCGACCTGACCTGTAGGCAAATTGAAGTGGGTCCAGATGATCTTTAACTCTAGATAAGAGGACCTCCTTGACAATTTTTTCAAATGACTTCATTGCTAGTGAGGTCAGGGCAACAGGCCTGAAGTCATTCAGTGACTGAGCAGCCTTGTTTTTGGGGGCAGGAACAATGACAGATTTTTTCCAAAGCTGAGGGACCCTGTGAGTCTGGAGAGACATATTAAAAAGAAAACAAAAAATGTCTGCCAGCTGTAGGGCGCAATCTTTCAAAATACGACCTCCTATGCCATCAGGGCCAAAACTTTTCCTCTCTTTGGTTTTACGAAAAAGATTAAAAACAGTTCCACTGTCAATGTACACTGTTATATCTGAGGACACATTTTTATAACCAGAGAGCTCCTTCGTAAAATCATGGGTATTAAAATGATTTTAAAAAATGGTTAAGGTCTTCAGACAGTTCATAATCAGACAAGGAATTAAAAGCAATTTGAGTCTTTTTGGTCGGCATCCCCATCATGGATCTAACCCCCTCCCAAGCCGGCCGAGAGTTATTGAACCTGCACCTTCTCCTTATAATTCAGCCTGGCTATTTTCAATTCTGTCTTTACTTGTTTCTTAAGTATGTGGTATTGAACCATATCACCATTATCAAAACTAATGTTGCGCATGTTAATCGTGTTCTTGACCGATTTGGAGATCCAGGGTTTATTTTTTGGAAATATGGTAATAAATTCTTTGGAATGATTGATTCTTCACAAAATGTCACATAAGAAGAGACAGTGTCTGTGAGTTCATCCAGGCCAGTGCATGCACTTTTGAACATGTCCCAGTCGGTGCAGCTGAAGCAGTCTTGAAGGCGGTTGACAGACTCCTCCGACCAAACCCGAACTAGTCGTCGCTCCGGCTTGTGTTTCCTCAGGACAGGTCTGTAGGACGGAACCAAATAAATAACATTGTGGTCCGACGAGCCAAGAGGTGCCCTGCACAGGGATTTATAAGCATCTTTCACCGTTCCATAACACAGATCCAGGCGCTTCGTAAGTCGAGTGGAACACATCACATATTGATAAAAGTTACCGAGGGACTTCCCGGGTCTGCATTGGTTAAAATCCCCCATAATAAAGTTTGGGGCGCCAGGGGAGATTCTCTGCAGCCGCTGCAGGGTTCTCACCATAGCCTGAGTAGCTAGGTACACATTAGCCTTGGGATGGATGTAAACAAGTGTAATGAAAAGCTGTGGAAATTCCCTCGGCAGATAAAAGGGGCGCAGAGACACAGACAGGAGTTCAATGTCAGGAGTACACAATGTTTCTCTGATAATGATTGTGTTACACCGCTTTTTATTCACATAAAGACATAAGCCTCCACCAAGTGATTTGCCTGTCACCGTGGAGTCCCTGTCAAGACGAATGGGCTCTCCAAAAGCCCTCGATCTCCAAGTTAGACTGCAGATCATGGTCCTTCAGCCATGTCTTGGTCAGTGCAAGGACACAAGCGCTTTTATACTCCGCCAGATGTGTGACATTAGCTTGAAGCTCGTCAAATTTGCTGCGGAGTGACTGGACATTTCCCAACATGACAACAGGAAGCGGCATCCGACGGTGGCCCTGCCGCTTCAGCCTCTGGTGTACACCACCGCGTCTCCCCCGCTTCCTCGTACCTGGCTGCTTGCACCCCCAGCACCGATTCTCCATGGAGGTCCCTGTCTGGAGAATATCCGCGGGTAAGGCTGCAGTAGGTTCCATGGAGCCCACACTGGAGTCCCGCAGGAGGAGGAAGAATTCCCGACCATACTGCAGACGTGCACAGTACTCACAGAATCCGCCCAGAAAGGGCCAGAAAAGTGTCACAAAGACCAAAAAGTATACCACAAGAGAGCAAGGCATAGTTGTTGCTTCCTACCATACACACACGGGTCGGTAAGGTGGTTGATAGTGACAGTAAAACGTTTTTAAAGACAAAAGCACGGAGCACACACACACACACCACTACTGCTCCCTGTCGCCATTACAGCGCCATGGTAATGCTTGGGGGCACATGGAAAAATGTATCAAACACAGGAGTTTCCTTACTTCTATCCATGACTGTGCTGTTTCCTCAGAGGTGCATGTCTTACAATATCCATTGAAAACAAGCACACAGTGGGTTCAAATGTGACTGGAGCGAAAAACTAAGGGGTTGAAACTGAAGCAATAATGACATAAACCAACCACCTTTGTCAGTGACAGGAAGTCAGTTTACTCAATCACTGTTCTTATGAGGAACAGTTTGGAGTTCCTTGTTCTTTACCTTAGTGTAAGCTTCTTCAAACTTTCATTGTGTCATGGTGCTTTGGAATACACCAATCACCCCAGTAGTACATGTTAAGTAGTTCAAATTGCATCAACTATCTACAAAATATAAAGGTTGGTTTACTGCACATTGCACATATACATTAATGAAAACAAACTATATGTCATAATAATGCAACATTCTTGTGCAGAATGAGTATCTACTTTTGACAGTATCGGTAAACATTGGTGACATTTATATACATTCGGGTTATTTCAAGACTTATTATGAAGTTTTTATAGTTTGGTACTACTTTGGTATTTTACAAATAACAGACATCATACTATTTCAGGGCTCCAGACTAACTTTTTGCATTGGTTGCACTGGTGCGCCTAACTTTTTTTTTTTAGGTGCACTGGCACAAAATTTAGGTGCACTCGAATTTTAACGCCATAAGGAGACCTTTCTGGCTCCACAACTTTAATATAACGTGAATGATTTCCAAACAAGACTAAGATATTGAGAAATCCTTGTCTTTATTTGAAGGACATTGACATAAGAAAAATAAGGTGTTTCACTATTAGGCAGCTCCTCTTTGGCAATGTTGTATGCAACATTACATTTTATAATAATTTCTGATTCCTCAGAGGACCTGATTGCTGCTGCCTGCCGCTGAAATGCAGCTGGGAGAGGGGCCACTTTCTCCACACACCGGTCCCGGCATGTAGTGTGTTTTTTGACATGCTGTGTTTTTTTTTAAGTTTCGACACGAAACGTTGTTGACCCGCTTACAAATGCACTATTACCGGCCATACTCTGACCGCACTCATGACAGTATACACAGTGCATTATATTACGTCCTTAATCGTACCGTAACCAGGGAAACTGTTTCAACCAGTCCTGCCTGAAAGAATACGTTTTCAGGTTTTTACTTTGAGTCTCGGGACCGGGCTCTTTCTCTAGCCGTTTTTAGACAGAGCACCAAGCCGCGGTTTTAGACAGAGGCCGGCAAATTGGGGGTCTGTTGTGGTCGCCGATTTTCCGCCTCGGAGGGTACACTTATTTCCGCCTCGACTGCTATCTAAAACCGAGGCGGAAATGTGCCGGCCCGTGGGTGAGCTGGGCAGAGATGTCAATGACCTGTACTGTTGTGCGACCCACAACCGAGGAGTTTTAAAACCAGGAAACAGCTGCTCACAGCAGTCAGTCCATTACTTCATCCACAGACATTAAGATGAACAACTGAGCAGCCGCTGAGATCCAGGAGCCTCGGTCTTTGTTTTGTTGTGTTAGCTTGATGTTATGTCGGAAAGCTAAGGATGGTCGCTACTTTCAAATTAAAAGCCCCCGCTAAGAACCCAGTTATAAACTCCAGTGGGGTGCAATGTAAAGCTCTTATTTTGAAGACAAATTCTATGTCACCGTTCACAGCCCAACTTCCAGCTTCACGTCACGTCACGTCACATGTTTACGCCTACCTCAGAGGCGGCTTTCGGAAAAGGAGGAATATTACGCCTCGGTTTTAGAAAGACAGGCTGGCAAATTGCCGCCCTTGAGTTGGAGCAAATGTGCCGCCTTTTCTATCTAAAAAGGGCTTCTGACTCGGTTGTCTCCTCTGGTTCCGAGTCTGATGCCGCCGAAGGACCGGGGCTTGGCATCTCAGCAGGAACCGAGGGAATGGCAGCAGGGGTGGTTGTCGGCTTAGATTGTTTAGTGAAAAAACTTTCAATACTTCTGCCCCTCTTCATTTTGCCTCGTTTTGTTTCTTTTCTTTTCCCCTTCAGCTGCTGTGGTGCTCAGGTCGCTAGCGCCGCTCGCATTTTTTTTTGTTTTGCCGCTCGCAAATTTTAAATACACACAACGGAGAGCAGTGACCACAGCCAATCTGAGGCAAAGTTCCGCCCAAACTCTGTCTCTTATCGGTTTAGACCAAGATAATGCTCTACCATGACTGTCAGTTCAGTCACAGGAGAACACAGAGAGACGATGTGCTTGCAAAGGACATTTATATTTTTTAGATGCACCGGTGCGACCTAGAAAAATCCTTAGGTGCACTCTTAAAATTTTTGGTCGCATATGCGACCAAAATGGTCGCACTCTGGAGCCCTGTATTTTAGCCCCTTGGATTATGGGATGACATTACACATCCACACATTACAAATGGCTCTTTGTACTATTAAACTCATCATTCAATGTGCTTTTAGAAGATGGGACATCACATTTTGCTGGCTGTCATCATATCACAGACACATACACAGCTAAAAAGAGATGTCCTGTCTGTGAAATTACATGGAAATATGTTGGCGAATCAAACTGCATACATATCTTTTTATATTTTGCAAAGGATGTCTTGGAACTCCCACATGGACTCTTTGGCTCTAGGTTCAGTTCCATAATAATAAGAGCAGGTTGATGCATCCAGAGTCACTGAACCCTACTGAACCCTCGCTCTGAGTCTGCGCAGTGCTTCAGTCCCACCAGCAGAAGGTCAGGAATCCAGCCCTTAATGTCAAACCATCTATTTATAAAACTCTTCCCTTTGGCTTGGCACAAGGACACAGACACACTGAGACAAAACAGACAAAAACATGAAGGATGATCCTGATTGATTGATCCAAGGTGAAGGGAACCCGCAAACCTAACGTCCCGTTTGTAGCTCCCTGCTGTCCCGTTGGAAGTCAAATTCCATTCAAAATAGTGGTACTTTAAAGTTGCCTCGCTTATTGACATATCATTATTCCCCATAAAACACAATGTGCAGCCCCTATTTGATTGTGAGTTACCGTTTGAAAATTCGGCATAAGTATCGTTGTCAAAAGGCATCTTATTTCAATAAAGCAACAGAATTACCATGTGGTACAGGGTGTACTTCACACAGTCGGCCCCCACCACCATGCCCTGTAGTGGGCGATGCCGTCAAGTTAGAATTCAACTGAGAAAATAATGTAGGCTGGCTAACGTTGAGCTCGGACTTCACAAACCGTCTTCTATGTCCATAACATGTTTCATATAGTAACATGAGGTATCCTCGTCGTCATCACCACGCAAGGTAACTTTAAAATGATAATTAAAAGATTGAATTTTGAATGATTATCAGCCGTTGTTGTCTCATAACAGTGCGAGTGAGTGATTGCATTAGCCCATATTAGGGTGTAAAGCGGAATTACCGAGTGTCACATTAATTATATGAGCGAACAGTTAGCTAAACTTATGTCAGCTAGCTAATAACGTAGCTAGTGATTTCTCTTCCGACCTGCCAGCCACGAGCTGCGAATAAAGCTCGCAGAGGCTCAATAATATTTGACTACATGACAATACAAACTCATGCTTGCATGTCCTGTCCCACTCACCTGTCAGTTGTGTCTTCGCTCAGTCACATCAACAGGAGAACAGTGTGCAGACTGATACAGAGCTGTTCTTCCTGTATGGACACTGGCTGAACCAAGGGGGCGTGTCCACACGGTAGCTCTCTTACCGTAATAACGCCGTTAAGCGCCCTGCACCCCGGAGAGAAGGGCACAGAGTGGTCATAAATAGACAGTCATCTGGGAATCGATGAATGTTCACTGCAGTACAAACGTCCTCACTTCGATATACTCTGCTTGTGACAGCATTTGGACAATGCCGATGTACTTACATATTATGTATTTACCAAGTGATTTGAACAGGATGTCACATTGCGCCAAAACACCGACAAGAAGTCTTCATTTGTGTAATTTGTGCTGGGCAGCCCACACATGGCCTCATCACGTCCACACATCAACAGACAGGAGTTACATAACCTGGCACTGCAGTGCAGCTGTTGGACTGAGCAGCACACCAGGCCCCGAATGCAAGAGCACGGCTAATGCCACCATTATGTCACATGCCCCTGGTACATTACAGTGGCATGGAACAACACCATTTACCTCTCAGATTTTTAAAGTTTTGTCTTTAGCCAATATTAAATATTTTACCTGCTCCTCTTTTATGGAGAAGATAGCTATCAAAAAGATGTGTGCATGATTCTAACCATTCGTATTCGTAATATTAAACATTCGTATGTCAATAAAATTGTTGTACACAAAATTCTACTGTCACATACGTGAGTCTGAGAAATTGTTTGGGTTAGGATTGTTTTTATGCGAGTATGAATCTAAAAGCTGTGAGTGCAAAGTCTTGTGACTACCACTCTAATTTCTATGACTACGAAGTCTTCACTGTGAACACGAATTCAGGTTTGTGGGTACGAGTAGAAAAGTCTTGAAATGACTTCACGTAGGTCACAGGCAGGTCACAGGGGAAAATAATCAAACCCGATACGAATACGAATGGTTAGAATCATGCACACATCTTTTTGATAGCTATCTTACTCCATACCCTCTTTCGCTTGATTACAAATTTCACTTTATAACATCACATCCAACCATCCAGACCAAGCCTTGTTCTTTAAGATCACATTTAATACAATAATGACATTTTTTGGCACAGATACAGTGTGTCATTTCACTGTCTATATTTTCAACATTAACAAAACAAATCATGGTATTCTCTCTATTCAAAGATGTATGTGTACAGAGAGGAAAGCTCCTGCATCTATCTTATGCTCTGTCTGATCAAACTACTCTTGGCTACAGTTCTTTGAGATGACTCAGTAAGTAATCATTAGAATGTTGGGATGTGCACTGACATTGAATTTGAGTGCACATTCTGTGACATCATATCAGCAGGCAGGCTGATAATCACAAACCTTTACATGACATGTTATTAACATATCTGACTGTTGTGGATGTGATTTGAACAAATGTTTATTATAACTTCTGCCCAGACTCCTCAGTGTAACAAACAACAAAAATGACAATCCAAATATAGAGTAAAACTGTGAGAGAATACTCGACCTAGAGAAGTTGAGGCACACCCAGAGGGAAAATCCTTTGACATGGTTTGGAGCACTTTTCTGGTGGAACAATATACTGTATGTATAGCTGTTCCTGCTAATTCTGTCCTTAAAGCACATGTCCGGACCATCTCAAGACCCCTTTTGAATGTCTCATCCTGTCTCAGAATCCACCCTATTTTTGTTCATCCTTCTCTCAGTCTCAGAGGAAGAGGAATCTGGCTTTTATTTCAAGACCAGTCAAGACCACAGGTGCAGGGATATAACTGAATTGTTTTATACAAACTCCAAAATGGTTTCTACATTGGTACTACAATGGTTTAGACATGGAACAGGAATGCTGAATAAAGATGGTGATGTCAATTTCAGCTCAGTCTGCTCACAGCAAACAAACACACATCTTTGTTTTACATTAGTTCTGGTCTTTTTTTTTAAAATTAAAAACAGTTCCCTTTCAGTTCATATTGACATTCTCTTATTCGGAACAAGCCCTGGATGCAGTCTGGCAGCATGTTGTTGAGTGCTATGTTCATCAATGATGCTATTTTGAGATCTACAACTTCACTGATTGGTTGGCAATAATCAGCTCTGATTAACTCTGAAATTGCTCTCTTTTGAAGCAAGACAATCAGATTTGTGATTGTTTTAAATGTTTTTTTCCCAAACCTTCAAACAGTATGTAATGTATGGAAGTATGAATGTGCGATACAATATGTGTAAGCAATTTAGGTTAAGAATGTCTTTTGTTTTGTTCAATATTGAGATGGACTTCGATATTTTGGTTTAAGTGATTAACACGTGGGGTAAAGCATAGTTTGTGATCTATGACGACTCCAGAAAATGTGCTCTCATGTGATCGTTCTATTGCAACATTATTTATCATTATTTGTAACTCTTATTGTTTTTGATGTCCAACTATAATATATTTAGTTTTATTCATATGTAATGACCACTTGTTAATGTAATTTTAAAGTATCCAATTCTGTATCCAGAAGTCAACCACAATGCTGGCGAAATTACAACAAAAAAATACGGGGCGGGGGAGAGTACTAAAAGTACACATGTTATCAGGAGAAGAAAGTACAATATTTGCCTCTGAAATAAAGTAAAATAACAGAGTAGGAGAATACTCAAATACTCAAGTTAGCGCCTCAAAGTGTATTTAAGTACAGCACTTTAGTGCACACTTCACCCAGAGAGAGCATTTGTTGAACTGAAGGTTTGCCTCTGAATATTTGACCACATGGTGGCAGCAGAAACATGTGGCTCGTTCTGAGTAGGCAGGAAACTAACAACAATGCAATAAACATGTCCGCTAAAAATATATCAGGATTACAGCAGCTCTTGTGACTGTTTCAGAGTGTAAGAGGTGACACTTGGTCCAACACAGCACAGGATGTGGTGTCCTGCACAGTCAGCACAAATCAAAGACGACATTCTTAAAAAGGGTTTTTATTAGTGTCTTATCATACATTGTCCTTTGTTGAGGTCAACACAAACCATCTCAGTGTTATGACCCTGGGGGTCATGATTTGTGTTTGGTCTTGTTTGTATTTGTCTGTGTTGTTTTTCTCCCTCCCTGTCAAGAGGGGGTGCTGTGTTTCACTGTTTTTGTGTCCAAAAAGGTACCAGTGCAGGTGGAGGCTGCTGATTGGTGGAATCCAAATGACGGGACATTCAAAAGTGGAGCCTGCAGAAGACCTAACGTTTCTCTCTCACATCTCTGGCTTGATTTTTCCTGTCTACCAACCTGATCTGGCTAGTTGTGAAAATTGTAAAATTGATGTTTGCTGTTGTTACAGAGATTTTGTATCTCTTTTGTAAATGTTGTAAATATTGTTAAAATATATAATTCAGTCCAGTTTTAGTAGGGGTGAGTAGCCTTTTTCTTTGTGCACCTTTTTCTCCTGTTTTGGTAAGGGAGTGTTTTTTTTTTGTTGACTTTTGTTTTGGGTTAGGAAAGTGAGTTTTAAAAACCCAGCTTGTTTTGTTTATTGTTTTAGGTATTGTTCACCCTGAAGTCTATTTTCGTTTGGGTAAATAAATTCCCCTTATTTTGGACTGTTTCCATTTGTTTTTGGTGATTCATTCTTGGGAGTGGGAAAAAGAGAGAGATCACAATATTATATTCTGGTATTCCCTAGGCCGGGGCATAACAAAATGTGTTCTGAAACAGTTTTCCCAGTAAGTGTGACTTCTCTGTTCAAAATGTTCAAATACAGTTTCTGACACTGTTCTTTGTATTATCACAACTGAAACAAACTGAAAGGTCCTGAAACGCCACACCATCTATGGACAGGTTACTGGTAAACTCCACAGATTTTAATCTGCATGAGAGCCATAAATGTCAATAAATGTATTTATTTTATCAGCAATCTAGTTTCAAACAAACAAACAAACAAACGAGAAAGAACTTTTTGATGTTGACAGTCAATTTCATACATAAATCCTGCTCCTTCAGATGTACAGTACGTGCAGAGTGTGCACTTTAATAAAATGAATAAGATACAAGAGTCCAAATATCAGATGTGTGTCTCTATTGGGTGTTGAGGATGTAAATAACATCTTTTCAAATCAAAGTTTGTGTCGGACGAGCTGTACTTCCGGTTGCTTTTTTGTTTGATTTTAGCTCCAGAAAGGTCACATTCGACTCTCCATCAGCACCGCGGATAAGGAGATAATGACAATTTACATTTTTGGGTGAACTTGTCTTTTAATTTACCTAATTTTACTGTGTTCTCGGTAATAAGCTGTTGCTAACTAGCTCCTGATTTGCAGCTGTTTTGGCAGCAGTTTGTGGCACTTGATGATGTATATTGCTACTTCAGTTGTTGGTATAGTTTAGCTGACATGAAGATGAGGATGACAGGAGCTATTTTTCTCAGCTGGCTTCTCATACTAACATGCCAACCTCGTTTGTCAGGATGTTGTGTTAATCTGAAAATGTGTTTTCAGCAGTATTGTCATACAGGTGTTTTGGTTGAGTCTCCCAGACGACCTCTCCCTGGGGGCGACACGGGATACACTCTTTGGATGCTGCTAGTTTCAGTGTCTTTTTCCCTTCCTTAGAGAGTCTGCTTAACCCAGCCCACACCTTTTGTTCAGCCTATTGTTTCCTGTGAACCTGTATATAATCCTGGCCACAAACTCACTGGTGTCAGAGAGAATTCTACAGCCTTGTTGTGAACTTCTGTCTCCACTGCGAAGTGGATAAAACTGACCTGAAACAGCCACAGAACTGGAACTGAAACATTTCTTTTCTTCCACCTCTATGCTGCAGATGTCTCCTGTGGATGTGTGCTGTCTTCTCTTTATCTGTGTCTTGGTGTGTTGCTGGGAACTGGCAGGCTGCTATGCCAGCGGCAAGGTTACCAAAGTCTGTGGCAGCATGGAACCCCAGCATCGGGGCCCTGTAAAGACCACTCCAAGCCCTTACAGCCTGGAAACCAACACCACCACCTTCAGTCCCACAGATCGGATTCAAGGTAACCACTCTGAGAAGTGAGTCATCAAGAATTGTTGAATTTTTCAAAGCCAACATTTTCCATACCAGCATATCAGTGAAACACGGTGCTGTGATAAAAATGTGTGAACAGTTGAAGAAATCCACCCTAGAATAGAATCCATACAATCAGTATAATCAAAGTCACTGCAACAACACTTTACTGTAAGACCTGAGCAAAAATTTGTAACAAATATGTATTAAATGTGAATAACAATTTGAACAAATTAACAATCAACTGAATAAATCTGAGACTGCTGGAGATTAGACCTGCTCACAAAAACAGCTCAGTCAGTAAATCATTTATAACCAACATCAATGTTTTTTCCTCTTCTTTTTCCAGTCATTCTATCAGGAACATCATATTTTAAGGGCTTCCTGCTTGAAGCCAGAGATGCAGCTGATCAGAGTTCAGCATCTGCTGTTGGCGCTTTCACCCTGACCAATCCACAAAGGACCCAGCTGCTCACCTGTAACAAGAACCAGGTGTTCATACGCACACGTACTCAACAACACAAACATACATAGTTAGTAGTAGTGAGAAACAACCATGACGTTTGAGTTTTGTGTGTGTGTGTGTGTGTGTGTGTGTGTGTGTGTGTGTGTGTGTGTGTATGTCTCCAGGGTTCTGCAGTGAGCCATATGGGTGATGTAAGTCAGAGGGAGGTTGTTGTCACCTGGACTGCTCCTACAAACGCTTCTTCACAAGTTCAGTTTTTGTGAGTTTGGCTGATCAAACTTTTGCTGACCAGTAAGGGTTGTGTCATGTTACTTATTTATACACTTATTACTAAGAAGAAAAGCAACTTTAAGTAGAACTGCAAGCAGTTATGAACGGGGGCCAAGCCCCCCCCGCGCACCGCACAGCCCGCGGAAGTTGGCCCCAAAGGATGACAGGCTTGAGGTAAAAGTGAGGACACAGGCCAACGTCTGAGCCGTGGTATTCACTGTAATGGGAAGTGCAATGGAAGTGCAAAAGGTTGAATGTGTGCCGATTTGGATTTGTTGTACTAAATCACACCCACTTTGACCAATCGTTACCTAACTATATGGCTGACCTCAGGAGTGACTCCACATCATACTGACCAAATTTCGTAAAAATCGGTGTAGCCGTTGAAGAGATACAAATTTCCCATCTTTATAGCCCCCCTAGTGGGCAAAATTCGCCAAATTCGGCTCATCCCTTCCCAGTATCATGGCAACCAAGGAACTCAAATTTGGTGTTAATAGCATTTAGTTTGACCGAGATATCAAACAGTTTACATTTTTATAGCTAGCTACAGAAATGTGTTCGTTAAGAATTTGCGCATTTTTTGACCGAGCAAAATTCTTTTGATAACTTAAGATCAGGTCCAGCTGAAGAGTGTACGTGCCAAGTTTCACGCAGATCGGACAAAATCCCAAGGAGGAGTTCTAAAAAGTAGGTTTTGCAGAAGTGGGCGTCTCCTATGTTAGAAAACCCAGCACTATTCAGGAAACATATGGATATAAGGTTTGAGAATGTGTTATTTAAAATGTGGAAGTTACAGGCAAAAACGCGATTGCATCCATTATAGCACCACCTAGTGGAGTACACGTGCAATTTTTGGTATGGAAGAACTGTGTCCTATTATATCTGTACCATATAAATTTCAAAGCTCTCAGCATAATCGTTTGGCTGAAATTAATGTTTGCCGTTTATCTTGTATTAAGCCACGCCCACATTGACCAGTCATGACCACCTTTAAGATATGGCGTCAGGATTGGCCCTACATCATACCGGCCAAATTTCGTAAAAATCGGTGTAGCCATTCAAGAGATATAAACTTCCCATCTTTTTCGCGCCCCCTAGAAGCCAAACTTCGCCAAATTCGGCTCATCCTTTCCCAGTGTCATGGCAACCAAGGATCTCAAATTTGGTGTTAATAGCATTTAGTATGACCGAGATATCAAACAGTTTACATTTTTATAGCTAGCTACAGAAATTTGTTCGTTAATAATTTGCGCATTTTTTGATCGAGCAAAATTCTTCTGATAACTTAAGATCAGGTCCAGCTGAAGAGTGTACGTGCCAAGTTTCACGCAGATCGGACAAAATCCCAAGGAGAAGTTGGAAAAAGTAGGTTTTCCAGTTTTTACAATTTAGCGAAAAAAAAATTCTGGCGGAAGTGGGCGTGGCCACTCTCAAAGTGATTCAGCTCCATTCAAGGAATGTGGGGATACAAGGTTTTTGATTGTGCGACATATGGTGTGGGAGTTATAGGCAAAAACGCGTTGGCCTAGGTTATAGCGCCCCCTGCAGGCGGATATATGTAGTTTTTTGGGTCTGAGATATTTGCAGGAGTCTGCACCGCCCTCCTTTGCACGGTTTAGCCTGCAGCACCACTTTTAGCTGGAGAAAAATAAAAATAAAAAATCTTTACAATTACAATAGGGTTCCTAGCACCGCTGGTCCTAGGAAACATGTATGCTTTCCTAGGACCAGCGGGCTTGGCCCCCTAATTATGATGTTCCTGACACAAGATTTGATATGACAACAGTAGTCAGTTGCGACGATGGTCCTGGAGCAACATTAATTATGCTCTTAGTCTGATTTATTGGATGCAGCCTGTTATAAAGTATACAGCCCATCACGGGGCAACTGTCCTCCCTTCTGCCACTATCAACAACCACCTCTAAGCTAACAACCTCCGCACACTGGAACTGGCAAGTTTCTCTGACACTAATCTTGTCGCTAACCTCGAGAACTTAAACGCGGTAGCAGCAGTTAACCTTTTCTTTTGTGGGGATTTAGTCATTATAATGAGAAGGCTTACCTCCCATCATGCAAACCAAGTTTACTCTGACACCATTTTGCAGGGACACCATAGCCCCATTCACACTACCCTTCAGTGGGTAGATCCCCAGCCAGTAGATATGAAATACTAAAAGGTAATGAAAACACACAATTTGTTAGGCTTCTTAACCCAAAAGCGGACACAACGCTGGAGCTAGATGCAAAGGAACTTTATTTAAACACAAGTTGAGTCACAGTAGGTGAGGGTTTGAATTGAAGGCAGTTGAGACTGAGTCCGTGAGGTGGTGGATGACGGAGAGGTAGCACACAGAGACGCTGGAGAGCTGGGTGGTGTGTAGACGCTAGGCGGAGCGCAGAGCAGGTGGAGAACTGCAAAAGTGTGAGGTACTGGCACACTGGAGCAGAGTCGCTGGTCGGTCTCGGCACAGGAGGTTACTGAAGGCAAAGTGAGACAAAGTTAGTTGAAGCACTGGAAGATACATATACACTAGAATAAGTCTTAGCAAACGCTAACGACTGAGCCATATGCCGCGTATGATTAACGAAAACACCTGGCAGCAGGTAGCGTGGGGATCCAGGCTATAAAGCAGGCGGTGATTAACAACCTGCTGCAGGTGCGTGTGTGTGTGTGAGATCCCTCTTGAGACCGCAAACTCCGCCCAGCCTTCCAGTGCACCTCTGCAGGCAAACACACACACACACACACACAAACACAACACGGAAGACTGCAGCCATAAATTGTGACACAATTCTTAGTTTCAGGTGGTTAGACACGAGTCAGAACATAGTTATGAATATTGTGCCGCTCAATCTTACCCTATGGACTTTTAACGGTTTGTATGTTATGTTATGATAGAATATGGTCTGGACGGCTCAGTACATGCGTATCTATGGGCATGTTTTTCCAGTGTGACTGTAGTTGTCCACTACAGTAAGTTTTGGGTGAAGCTGCCTGGGCCAATCATCTATCAGCATGGTGTTCCTCCCCTGCCACCTCAGTCAGACACCACACCTCCTCCAGTACATACCAGCACAGCCTCTATCCTGCCTGGGCCTGTGAGTATGACATCATTTGGACTACTGATTGTGAAATTGATTCGCCACTGAAAAGGCAGTAATCAATAAACTGTAATATAAACCCAGTGTGACATATTAATACTCATAACTCCCCCTCTCATTACAACTTCAGTTTACTTCTGAGGGATGTGGCCAAACAAAATCCTGCATGTCAGATCCTCCACGTTGTGATCCAATGAAATATCCTCACTGCTTCTTCCTGTCCATGTCGACAGAGGGACCAGACAAAACGGTTTGACTTCGCATTCATTTAGTGGTACAAACAATACAGATAAAGGTGCTTCATTAATATTTCAAGGTAATCCTTACCACATTCAAACAGAGATGTTGTGTGTCAGCAGGGTGTATTTACGAGATGATCTGCTGAATTAATGGGTGCAGCAGGTCTTAGGGACTCAAACATCAAACATTATTTCATTTTTTAAACCCTTTTAAACCAGATGACAAATACATTTACCTTGTACCTTGGATTGCTTTACAGCCCAAAATAAGATTTTTTGCTATTGTTGCCAGTAATATATAATTTAATCTTTTTTGGTTAAATAATAATGAAATATTTACAGGACACACTAATGCCAGCTGTTTCCCAAACCCGGAAAATATACATTCATGTGTATAGACTGATAGTCTGACATTAGTGGTATATTTCATTTGAAAAACAATTTTAGAACCTAATATAACTTCTCTCTACAGTCTGTTGTGTTTGAGCTGAGTGGCCCAGCGGAAGGATACGTTTCCTTTGCACTGTCATGGGACACATGGATGGTAAGCTAGTCCCTCTTTGGATCACAATGTTCCGTGTCACATATGGACAAGGCTGGTCTGCAGTGCAGTTTAAAAAAGATCAGCTATGATCAACAATCACTCCATATGTGTGTATTTTGATGCGTGTGTGTGTGTGTGTTTGTGTGTGTGTGTAGGGCAATGATGATGTGTACATGTGTGTAAAAGATGGGGCTAGAGTGTCGGTGAGTGCAGCCTTTGTCAGTGGAAGAACACACCCTGAGGACGAGTCACAGGTGACGCACTTTCTCTGCATGAATCAACACAATATAAAGAAAAGTACAGACAGAAAAAAACTGAACTCTCCATTAATTTCACCAAAAGGAAAAACAGACTCAAGAAACCTTTAACAATGCTGATGATGTAATCAAGTCTTGTCTGTAGATGATAGAAGTATATAGTAGTCTCTTTGCTTTCCTTTGTTTGTACTTCATTACTCCTTTTCATGATTCTGTTCCTGAAAATATTGCAACTTTTCCAATGATAGGCCGACATATTGTAAAGAAAACATACCAGTTATTTTATGAATATGTATTTCAAATGAGTAGCTCAACACTTTCTGATGTGTTTTTTTCAAAAAAATTGTGCAAAAAGATTGATTTTGATCTCATGTTTGTGAATCCTGATGTGGTTAGCCTAGCTTAGCATAAAGACTGAAAGCAGAGGAAAACACCTGGCTTGGCTCTGTCTAGTTATAAAAGAAGAGTTGTGTCTCGTGTGTTCCATTTGTACACAAATACATTGAAATACATCAGTTTGTGGCTCATGAGAGTTGTTGTGAAGTCGTGTCAAACAATATATGGGTGCAGTGACTGTGAGCAGTGTCCTGGAGATGTATTGTCACACTGAGGTTGCTAAATTGCCGGTAGTGACCAAAACCTGTGCTAACCAACCCGATGGCAACCAGTGCCATGGACAGACTGCACGCAGGCAGACAAAGGTCTGATATATGATGAGATAGGAATAAATACACAATACACAACAAAACACAGTAGACCTACTGTATACCTTCTATAATGACATGGCAAGACAAAAATCTATTTTTCTAGCCTTTTTGTTTCGGCCACAGAACAAGGAATGCATGGTGTGATTCAGGAATGTTTCGGTGTAAAGCCTCAAATACTGTCTAACATTGAGGTTGGAAACAGTTTTTCCAAATACTTTCTAGCAGAACCTTTCCAGATGGATCTGTGAAACTTTTTGAAACCATCTGGCCAGTAATGTTAGAATCTACAGTAACCATGAAAAAAACAAGGTGAAAGGATGTCACCAGTTAGTAGAATCAGTATTTGGTTTGTTCGTTCTGGGCTACTGTAGAAACATGGCACTGCAACAACGACTGCTGTAGAGTGGATCGGTGAAGGCTGATTCTGAGGATGAATGAAAAATGAAAAACAACGATTCTGACTGATTGTGATTATACACTAACAAAAACATGGTTTTAAATATTGTATTCCATTTCTGCCAGTTGATCTCCCTATAGAGTGACCAAGGTGGTAAGGTAGTATTTTTCAACTTCCAGTCCCCTCGTCTCGAAGACTAAAGATTTTGTGAATGGGTTTTGGTGAAATGTCCTAAATAAGATCTGTGGTTCAGACAAGCTTAAAATATTTACATGTTTAGTTTTCCAACATAAGATCCATCATTAAATGTCCCACAATATAAAGCTCTTCCGTGTGTTAAAAACGGTTAGCGGTTGCCAACAAGTGTCTAAATGAGACTACAGAGGTTGTCTGGGACAATAAACGTCCTCACAGCGAACATGGAGACTCATCTACTCACTAGTCCATCTTTACAGGCCCACTTTAGTGACAAACTATTCTAACTTTGACTTTACAACTTGTACATTGATCAGTTTATAGAAAACCTGGATAGTAATTGTGTATTAAGACACTTAGTTGTAGTGACGTTTCCCAATGAGCAAAACAATGAGCAAAATGTGGTCCAAAATACGTCAAAAAGATGTGTTCTCCGTACATCCAGAAGACATCCTCAGATTAGCCAGAATGATTTGTTTTTTGTTACGTCTTTTCTGGACGTTGGATAGACGTTTTATTTTGGATGTTATATGGACGTCATTAAAAGACGTTGTCAAGATATAATTATTTAACATCCAGAAGACGTCATTCAAGGAGCCAGAATGAAAGTTTTTATTACGTCTTTTCTAGATGTTGTATAGACGTCATTAAAATACGTTGTCAAGACATAATTATTTAACATCCAGAAGATGTCCTCAGATTAGCCAGAATGAAAGTTTTTATTACGTCTTTTCTAGATATCTTATTTTGGATGTTATATGGACGTTATTAAAAGATGTTGTCAAGACATAATTATTTAACATCCAGAAGAAGTCATTCAAGGAGCCAGAATGAATGTTATTAATACGCCTTAGTTGTTGTTGTTTGTATGTTCTTTAGTCATTAAAATATGTTTTCGAGACAATTATTGGACATCCAGAAGACGCCCTGAATAAGGTCAACATAGCCCACATCTTTTCTGGATCTTAAATCTTAAAAATCTAAACTGGGTTTACTAGTAAGAACAGCTTATAAAAGTAGTACAATTCACTATGAAATGCAATGACTAGGGTAAAGAAGCTATTATACTTATAATTTCAGACCTCAGTGCTGTCTCGGTCCTGACATTCTCGCAAATTTGAAAACCAACTCCTGTCGAAGATTAATAGTAAATTTGTTGACTTTAAGGAGTAAGCAGAGGAAGGGAGTAAGGGGAGAGGGATGGAGGGAGTATAAGGAGAGAAGGAAGGAGTAGAGGGAGGAGGGAGGTATAAATACTGTTAATTAGAGCTGCAACAATGTCGTATTAACATTGTGATTTTGATAATAGATGAATCGTTTTTAGTCATTTTTTAAAGAAAAAAAGGCACATTTCTCAAATTCCAGCTTCTTAAATGAATATTTTCTGGTTTCTTTCCTCCTCTATGGCAGTAAACTGAAAATCTTTAAGTTGTGCACAAAACAAAACATTTGAGGACATCATGTTTTGCTTTAGGAAATTGATCCACATTTTCAACCATTTTCTGATACACTATAGACCAAACAACTAATAAAATGATGGAAAACATAATCAACTGATTAATCAACAATTAAAATAATTGTTAGTTGCAGCCCTACCGTAAATAAATTGAAGAATTGAATTTCTGGCTGTTTTATTTCTTTGTACTTTTACTTTTGATACGTAAGTACATTTTAATACCTGACAAATACTTTTTATACTCAAGTACATTTGACACTTTAAGACTTTTACTTAAGTAATTTTGTCATGGTTAACTTTTACTTTTACCAGAGTAATTTTCAAGTAAGGGATCTTTACTTTTACTCAAGTATATCATGTCAGTACTTTATACACCACCACTTCCGGGTCATCACTTCACCACTCTATTGCCACATGTTGGACCTTCACGCTCAGCTAACCACATCAGGAGTCTGACTTTGTACTTAAGGCACAAACATGAGAGTGATATCCATCTTCCTACAGAGAGAGCAAATATGCGTGTTTCCCAAAATCTCCCATTACAGATTATATTGTAATGGATTTCTGTGTGTTCGCAGTCTGCTCTCTCTTCTGTGTCATGGCAGCTGGCAGAAGGAGTGATTCAGTGCAGGTTCAGAAGACCAATCAAACTGGCCAATCAGGAAGCAGCCTGCTATGATCTAGATCAAGAGTACTTTCTGTTTGTAGCCAGCGGATATGCTGAGCATGGTGAGAGAGTACTAAACCTCACGTGTTATCTTGGAAACTGAACCCATCGACCCAGTCCTCCTGTGTCTTAGCTGCCAATTGAAGTTCTTGTCAATCTGGCAAATCTTTATCATGTCATGTTACAGCTTCATCAGCATCGAATCTTGAAATGGCACAAGTTTTATTCGGGGAACAGGATGTCATTAACAGGAAATGTTAAGCATATGAAGTACAGGCTTCTTCACTGTTCTTTTGGTGGTTAACGGTTAATTCGCTTTACAGTATTTAAAAGATGTATGACTGCATGACATCAATTCATTCTCACTTTTTACTTACTTGCATTGTCACTTTACTGAAGAATGAAATGCCTGGTTGATGCTGCATTTTGTGTGTCACCGTTATATTCAACATGCCTTTGAAGGGGAGGACTTGTTTTATTGCTGTTTTGAGAAGAGTGTGAGTCGACCTGGTGCTACCGGCGACTTTATCTGATTTTAAAAGCTCTGTGACTCTTACAATGACTGTTAAACAGTAACAATCAACACTTTCATATCCCACTAGTCTTGAATGTGCCAGGGGTAGAAGAAATCAGTTTTCTCACATAAACAGTGATTGTTACATTTAAATTTCATGAAGGGATTTAATGGACGTCATCTGTGTGACCCTCCCATAGGTTTAGTGTGGAAACACAGTCTCCAGCCATTAATCTCCACTCAGAGAATAGTGATCACTGGACCCCCTGAGGTCCTGACAGGTTCCCGAAGTTCCATCATTATGAAAATGCATGGTGAGCTGAGTTCTTAATTTTTACATTGAGCTTGCTGAGAATGTTTGGTGCAGTCAAATAGACATATACTCTATTATCTGGTTAAACAAGTTGATGACTTTTCTCTCTCTGACTTTTTACTCTGACACTTATATATGTCAGAGTAACCATGGTCAGATTTCTATATACACAGTGAATGATGCACACATAGCAAAGAGTCAGTCACATTCTTGGGACACAGGATATTCACCGTGATAAGATGACCAGAACGATGAGTCCTGTCAATGCCATGTTCTGCAGCTTGTAGCGTGCTCTTAAACTACTTTCATTGTAGATATAACAAGCTAATTTACATTGGGAATGCATTCAGACAAGGAAAGTAACGGCTGTGTTGCCTCTACACTGTAGGTGCACTAATGCTGGTAGCCTGGATGCTGACAGGAAGTGTTGGAACCTTGATTGCCAGCTTCTACAAATCTGACTGGCCGAATCATTCTGTGCTCGGTCAGAAAATCTGGTTTCAGGTAGATACTATGCGCGCGCGCGCACACACACACACACACACACAAATGACTGCATTGCCATTTCTTTTATGATTTTGTGTGTGTGTGTGTGTGTGTAGGTCCATCGAGGATTAATGGTGCTGACTGTGACTTTGACCATTGTGGGCTTTTGCCTCCCATTTTTCTACAGGAAAGGTTGGAGTAAGGTACATCATGCACGCAAACACACAAACACTGATATTCTGCCTTTTGGGGACCGATTGGGTGGTTTTATGAGAAGATTTTTTACCCAGATAAGTTTTTGACTGGTAGGCCTTCAGGTCAGGGGTGTCAAACTCAAAGTAGCTTGGGGCCACTGTTGGTTTTGTCACCTTGTAGGAGTGCCACTTCAGCATTATAGTGATAAAATATCTGCAATATCTGATTTTTCTTTTTGAAATATTTTGTTTTTTTTCCATTATTTACACCATAATACGAAAATGCAAATAGTAGTCTGTATACACTTTTATATGTTAACAGTTAACAGTGCAGTATTTCTAAGTACTGTATTGAAGACAATTGGACTTCACTATCGGTTTCTTGAAGACATTTCATCTCTCATCTCACCTCATTTGGAAAAGGTCCAGTTTAGGTAGCCACAGTTTTAAAGTGCTACCCTGATGTGGTACTGTTCCTTCTCCTTCCCCTCTGTCTCAGTGGGCATGGTCTCACCCCGATGGTTTAGGGTTCTGATGACCCCCAGCTTGTGCTCGAGTGGGTGGTGAGAGTCAAACAGCAAGTACTGATTTGTGTGAAACCTCTAAAAGATCCAGAGCAGACAGTGAGGGAGAGATGACAAAACGTAACAACATCGTCATTCCATATGACGCAGGAACATCTGAGAAACTCATTATCTTCATTAAACATAATATCCCGGTTCACTTTAAATCTAGCAACATGCTGAGGCAGAAACCTGTCCGTCCTAAGGACAAAACACCCAAGCATTAACAGAGTGATGTAGTTTATGCTGTTCAGTGCAGCCAGGACTGCACAGATCTGTACACTGGGGATATCTGTCCATCTCAGACTAAGTGCTAAACTCACAACTCCACCAGGTCAATGGGTCTTCAATGTAAGTTAGTAAAAGTTTTTAGTATTAATGAAATTTGAAAGATATGACATTCTAGATAAATAACACTTTAAAATAGCATCCTTAAAAAAGAGAATTCATTTTCTATACAGAGGCGTGGGGTGGGGTGGCTGTGGCTCAGAGGGCAGCACTGTTGTCCATTAACTGGAGGGTTGGTGGACCAATTCTCTCAAGATTCAGATTAGCACTGGTGTTTGTATATTTTCTTTATAGAACATACTACTTTTAATCAGTACAAGACATACAAACTGTGCACAAAGAAAATGCACCTTTTGTGCCTGTCCTGCTATATATTCATGCCTCACCAGCAGAGAGCCATGTCAGCTCAATTACGACTGCATAACTGTCTGTGTGTGTGTCTGTGTTTGCAGCATGCAGGTGTCCATCCGTACCTTGGCTGTTGTGTGTTGGCACTATCTCTGATTCAACCAATAATGGCTGTGATCAGACCATCACCTGGCTCACGCAGGCAACCTACACACACACACACACACACACACACACACACACACACACACACACACACACACACACACACACACACACACCACTTACATCTAAATGGAGAGGTAAATGTAATGCTTACAGCTCGGAGGTCATCTGGGGCCACCTGTTCCACAAGGCCAGTTGAAGGAAGAGTTAATCTGTCCCTTATTAAAATCATGATTTATACCAGGGGCAATGACAGCATTGACAAATAACTTCACATGTAAATATAAGCCTCTGAGTATTGTGTCAGATTTACGTATAAAGAATTAAAAATACGCAGCTACAGTCCTCTTTCATTGTAATAATAGTCCATTCTAAGCCCCTTTTCACATTGTTTTCATAAAGATGGATGTCATCAGTCAAACAGCTGAACAATACAGTCAAACACAAGATTATGTGTGCTAATATCCTTTAATGTCAATCTAAGATTATCCAGGACTAACATGCCTTGCTCTATCACATTTCGAAACATCAAAAATAATGACTTGTCAGCCCTCTCTAATGGAATTGATGACTTCCCCAGCAGAGACAACTTATCTACCACAGTTGAACTGGTATCCCACTACAATATTGGACTTCATCGACTTTTAAATACTCTTGCACCTCTGAAAACAAGGTCTGTTTCCTTTGCCAACTCTGCTCCTTGGTTTACACAGGCACTACGCCAGCTCAAAACTAAAGGCCGTCGTCTGGAATGCCTTTATGCCAAAACCGGCCCAGCAGCGCTCAAAGTAATCATAATCACATACTCCAATACGGACAATGCTCTTTCTTCAGCCAAAAACACATACTGCTCAACCTTAAACAGGACAGTGGATGGGAACACTAGGGCCCTATTCTCAACCATCAACAATATCCTGAAACCACCTGATGCTCTACCACCTCACTTAATCACAGTTACACAGTGCGATAACTTCATGACCTTTTTCAAGGCCAAAATTGAAAACATCCATCAGACATTGACTACTTTAAAGGGGCAGTTGGTAACTCTTGTAAAAGTGACATTTTATCACATTTGTCAAAACTGTCACTATGTAAAGACAGCATTACATGAAACTAGTAATCAGCAAAAAAAAAGGCTCATTAAGTCCCGCCTACTGCTGCTACTGCAAACTGTCAGAATCCACCGCGACCGGGCAACAAGAACCAATCAGAGATGGTGTCTGATGGACTGTCTGACCCCTCTTTTTATTAGTGGGCTGTGCTCGCCAGCCCACTATTGATATTCACCGCGCGTCTTCTTATTAGTGGGCTGTGCTCGCCAGCGGTGGATTCTGACAGTTTGCAGTAGCAGCAGTAGGCGGGACTTAATGAGCGGTGGATTCTGACAGTTTGCAGTCAGAATCTGACAGTTTGCAGTAGCAGCAGTAGGCGGGACTTAATGAGCCTTTTTTTTGCAGATTACTAGTTTCATGTAATGCTGTCTTTACATAGTGACAGTTTTGACAAATGTGATAAAATGTCACTGGAAAAATTTCCCATAAGGAATGAATGGGACGGGGTCAAAAAAGTCGCAAATCTGCTGTTTTTCAAACATCTCCTGCTCTGGCAGACGTTCACCTAGAAACACCATTCAAACTTTAAAATGTAGGCACAAGTCTTGTCTATTTGAGTTGTATTTGAACTTTTTTCCTACGATGTATAGTTTTTGAACTCTGACCCCTTAATGATGGTGAGTGATTTTGGAAAAATTCAGGGTTTTCAATGAGTGTGTATGGCGGAATGTTCGTGCAGCAGAGTGGCAGGGGCCAACTGACACAGTGGCAGAAACTAAAAAATTATCTCAGAAATTTTCTCTTTCCGTGATGATCCCGGCCACAAATGTCACTCCAAAACAGTGATATTTTCCAAAGTTGTAGCCACACCTGTCTTCTTTCTCCCAATGGGTCTACTTTATCGGTAGGATTTACGGTTTTTGAAATATTGGCCTCCAATCGACAAGAGTAGCTCTCAACAGTCCCATTCACTCCAATGTAAATCGGGAGGAGGATTTTCCAAATTGCACCTTTTTAAACTCGCTCTTATTTCCACATTTCTGAAACTAGGACCACAAAACTTCATGAGTGTCTTCTTTAAGGCCTTTGTGGCGCGATCGTGAAAAAAAATTGCCGACATCATGTATGATTTTGACTAAATAGCACTAGTTTGACGTCCTAGATTTGAGGCAGAAATCGCTCTCAAATCTGCCTGGGACGGCCGTTGCTACGGGCCCTCACCAACCGTCACCTAGCAACCGAGATCAGCTGGGCCAACAGAGAGAGTGACACACAGACAGACACACAGACAGACACACATGCACACAAACACACACTCACATGCAGACACACACACAGACAGACAGACAGACAGACAAAAATGTAGATAAAAGACTAGAAAAATTGTATTTCCTGCGAAAATACAGTGTGAATGCTGAAGGATGAAGCGAAATCTGCTGAATGTACTGCCTAAAAGCTGAAAAAGTAGAAAAGTTCAAGGCCCAAAGAGTTTAAAAAGTTGAACATGTTGATAGCTAGACAGTTTCTGTAGCTGAACATGAAGCTGAATGTATAAAGAAGCTCAAAAGGCTGAAAGATGAATATTTTTAAAAGATGAAACGACAGAAAAGCTGAAGCAGGCTGAAAGACTTGAAAAAGTTGAACATTTTAATTGCTGAACATCAAGTTGAATGTTTGAAGGAGTTGAAAAGGCAGAAAGATGAATATCTGAAAAGGCTAAAAAGCTGGAGACTAAGAGGGCTGAAAGAGGTTAAAAAGGTGAAAAAAAGACGGAAAAGGCCAAACAGTTGTGGAATAACAGGGTTGAAAGAGCTTTAAAAGGTGAAAAAAGATGGAAAAGGCAGAAAAGTTGGAGAGTAAGAGGACAGAAAGAGCATAAAAATGTGAAAAAAGACTGAAGAGGTGGAAAGTTAAAGGCAGAAAGAGCTTAAAAAAGCGAAAAAAGACTGAAAAGGTGGAAAGTGAAAGGCAGAAAAAGCTTAAAAAGGTGAAAAAAGACTGAAAAGGCCGAAAAGTTGTGGAGTTACAGAGTTGAAAAGGCTTAAAAAGGTGAAAAAAGACTGAAGAGGTGGAAAGTTAAAGGCAGAAAGAGCTTAAAATGGCTGCATCGTCTATGTAAAGTAAAAGATGTGGGATCCAAATCCAGCTGAAGGAAAGTCTTTCTCCAGATTTTCCAGCTGCTCCCCACTCGAAAGATGATATCATCCACTCGAGCTCAGGCACTACACACGCACTCTTGAGATACACACGCGGGAGAAGCAACAGAGACAGAGATGAAGGGATCCCATAAGAATGAATGGGAAAACACCTCCCAAACCCCTGCGATTTTAGAAAAAACTGTAATGGTTATGGCCAAAATATTTACATGGTGAGTGAGAGGAGACATGGCTGAACTCGCTCATGTCGTTTTTATTTCTGTCGAGTCAGAAACGAGGGCACAGGAGCGAGAGACAAATCAGGCACTGTCTGCTCTCGGGCAGAAATTTAGGCTCAAAATTAACATTGCAGCTTCTGGGACGATACTTGAACTTCATGTCGCTCTTGGACTTCTAAATCCAAAACCGTAAGTCGTACATCTGAAACGAGACCATCAGCTGAAAGCCGACAAGATTTCTTGCATTTCTATGCATATATTGTCTATGTCAAGTAAAAGATTTGGGACCAAAATCAAGCTGAAGAGACTTTTCGCCCCTATCTTCGAAAGCCGCTCTCTACTGTGGCGATGATGTCACCCACTCTAGCCGACACAATACACACCCATTAAGAAAATCAGAAGAGGAGCTAAAAGTTCCTAAAACTAAAACTGCGATATTTTCAAAACCGTACTACATTTTTAAAAACTGAATACAGTGTCAATAGTTCAAGTTTCGCTGACTCGTTTAAAGTTGGAATGGCGTCTCTCGCTCAACATATGAGGTACAAGATGAGGTTGAAAGGCGATGAGTTTTGAAGAGGATTTGAAGATTTTCCCATTTGAATCAATGTTAAATTTTTTTTGGAAAAAGCTGAATTATTGAAAAAGTTGAAAAGTTGAAAAGTTGGAAAGCTGAAGGTTGAAAGAGCTGAACAAGCTGAACATTTTAATATTTGAATGATTTGAATAGCTGAACGTATGCTGAAGTTATAGCAGAATGAAATTTGAAAAAATCCCCATAAGGATAAATGGGGAAAATTTTGCAGAAAAAGCAGTATTACATTATACATTACATTACAAGCAGTAATGTCCTTAAAAAGCTGAACATTTTGATGTTTGAATGGTTTGTATCGGTCAAGATTTGAAGGAGAAGATAACGGACAAAAAACGTACGGAATAGGACTAATAATAACTAGAAAAATTGCATTTCCTGCGAAAATACAGTGTGAATGCTGAAGGATGAAGCGAAATCTGCTAAATGTACTGCCGAAAAGCTGAAAAAGTTGAAAAGTTCAAGGCCGAGAGAGTTTAAAAAGTTGAACATGTTGATAGCTAAACAGTTTCTATAGCTGAACATGAAGCTGAATGTATAAAGAAGCTCAAAAGGCAGAAAGATGAATATTTTTAAAAGATGAAACGTCAGAAAAGCTGAAGCGGGCTGAAAGACTTGAAAAAGTTGAACATTTTAATTGTTGAACATCAAGTTGAATGTTTGAAGGAGTTGAAAAGACAGAAAGATGAATATCTGAAAGGGCTAAAAAGCTGGAGACTAAGAGGGCTGAAAGAGGTTAAAAAGGTGAAAAAAGACTGAAAAGGCCCAACAGTTGTGGAATAACAGGGTTGAAAGAGCTTAAAAAGGTGAAAAAAGATGGAAAAGGCAGCAAAGTTGGAGAGTAAGAGGACAGAAAGAGCATAAAAATGTGAAAAAAGACTGAAGAGGTGGAAAGTTAAAGGCAGAAAGAGTAAAAAAAGGTGAAAAAAGAGTGAAAAGGCAGAAAAGTTGGAGATTAAGAGGACAGAGAGAGCTTAAAAAGGCGAAAAAAGACTGAAAAGGTGGAAAGTTAAAGGCAGACAGAGCTTAAAAAGGTGAAAAAAGACTGAAACGATGGAAAGTGAAATGCAGAAAGAGCTTAAAAAGGTGAACAAAGACTGAAAAGGCAGAAAAGTTGTAGAGTAAGAAGACAGAAAGAGCTTAAAAAGGTGAAAAAAGACTGAAGAGGTGGAAAGTTAAAGGCAGAAAGAGCTTAAAAGGGTGAAAAAAGACTGAAAAGGCCGAAAAGTTGTGGAGTAACAGAGTTGAAAGAGCTTAAAAAGGTGAAAAAAGACTGAAAATGTGGAAAGTTAAAGGCAGAAAGAGCTTAAAATGGCTGCATCGTCTATGTAAAGTAAAAGATGTGGGATCCAAATCCAGCTGAAGAAAAGTCTTTCTCCAGATTTTCCAGCTGCTCCCCACTCGAAAGATGATGTCATCCACTCCAGCTCAGGCACTACACACGCACTCTTGAGATACACACGCGGGAGAAGTAGGAGAGCCAGAGATGAAGAGATCCCTATTAGAATAAATGGGAAAACACCTCCCAAACCCCTGCGATTTTTTAAAAAACTGTAATGGTTATGGCAAAAATATTTACATGATGAGTGAGAGGAGACATGGCTGAACTCGCTCATGTCGTTTTTATTTCTGTCGAGTGAGAAATGAGGGCACAGGAGCGAGAGACAAATCAGGTACCATCTGCTCTCGGACAGAAATTTAGCCTCAAAATTAACATTGCAGCTTATGGGACGATACTTGAACTTCATGTCGCTCTTGGACTTCTAAATCCAAAACCGTAAATCGTACATCTGAAACGAGACCATCAGCTGAAAGCCGACAAGATTTCCTACATTTCTATGCATATATTGTCTATGTCAAGTAAAAGATTTGGGACCAAAATCAAGCTGAAGAGACTTTTCGCTCCTATCTTCGAAAGCCGCTCTCCACTGTGGCGATGATGTCACCCACTCTAGCCGACGCAACACACACCCATTATAAAATCAGAAGAGGAGCTAAAAGTTCCTAAAACTAAAACTGCGATATTTTCAAAACCGTACTACATTTTTAAAAACTGAATACAGTGTCAATAGTTCAAGTTTCGCTGACTCGTTTAAAGTTTGAATGGCGTCTCTCGCTCAACGTATGAGGAACAAGATGAGGTTGAAAGGCGATGAGTTTTGAAGAGGATTTGAAGATTTTCCCATTTGAATCAATGTTAAATTTTTTTTGGAAAAAGCTGAATTATTGAAAAAGTTGACAAGTTGAAAAGTTGAAAAGCTGTAGGTTGAAAGAGCTGAACGAGCTGAACATTTTAATATTTGAACGATTTGAATAGCTGAACGTATGCTGAAGTTATAGCAGAATGAAATTTGAAAAAATCCCCATAAGGATGAATGGGGAAAATTTTGCAGAAAAAGCTGAATATTTCCAAAAGTATGAAAGATTGAAATGAGAAAAATACAAGCAGTAATGTCCTTAAAAAGCTGAGCATTTTGATGTTTGAATGGCTTGAATCGGTCAAGATTTGAAGGAGAAGATAACGGACAAAAAACTTACAGAAGAGGAATAAGAATAAAAACTAGAAAAATTGCATTTCCTGCGAAAATTCAGTGTGAATGCTGAAGGATGAAACGAAATCTGCTGAATGTACTGCCGAAAAGCTGAAAAAGTTGAAAAGTTCAAGGCCGAAAGAGTTTAAAAAGTTGAACATGTTGATAGCTAAACAGCTTCTATAGCTGAACATGAATCTGAATGTATAAAGAAGCTCAAAAGGCAGAAAGATGAATATTTTTAAAACATGAAACGTCAGAAAAGCTGAAGTGGGCTGAAAGACTTGAAAAAGTTGAACATTTTAATTGTTGAACATCAAGTTGAATGTTTGATGGAGTTGAAAAGACAGAAAGATGAATATCTGAAAGGGCTAAAAAGCTGGAGACTAAGAGGGCTGAAAGAGGTTAAAAAGGTGAAAAAAGACTGAAAAGGCCCAACAGTTGTGGAATAACAGGGTTGAAAGAGCTTAAAAAGGTGAAAAAAGACTGAAGAGGTGGAAAGTTAAAGGCAGAAAGAATTTAAAAAGGTGAAAAAAGACTGAAAAGGCAGAAAAGTTGGAGATTAAGAGGACAGAGAGAGCATAAAAATGTGAAAAAAGACTGAAGAGGTGGAAAGTCAAAGGCAGAAAGAGCTTAAAAAGGCGAAAAAAGACTGAAAAGGTGGAAAGTTAAAGGCAGACAGAGCTTTAAAAGGTGAAAAAAGACTGAAAAGATGGAAAGTGAAATGCAGAAAGAGCTTAAAAAGGTGAACAAAGACTGAAAAGGCAGAAAAGTTGTAGAGTAAGAAGACAGAAAGAGCTTAAAAATGTGAAAAAAGACTGAAGAGGTGGAAAGTTAAAGGCAGAAAGAGCTTAAAAAGGTGAAAAAAGACTGAAGAGGTGGAAAGTTAAAGGCAGAAAGAGCTTAAAAATGTGAAAAAAGACTGAAGAGGTGGAAAGTTAAAGGCAGAAAGAGCTTAAAAAGGTGAAAAAAGACTGAAGAGGTGGAAAGTTAAAGGCAGAAAGAGCTTAAAAAGGTGAAAAAAGACTGAAAAGGCCGAAAAGTTGTGGAGTAACAGAGTTGAAAGAGCTTAAAAAGGTGAAAAAAGACTGAAAATGTGGAAAGTTAAAGGCAGAAAGAGCTTAAAATGGCTGCATCATCTATGTAAAGTCAAAGATGTGGGATCCAAATCCAGCTGAAGAAAAGTCTTTCTCCAGATTTTCCAGCTGCTCCCCACTCGAAAGATGATGTCATCCACTTCAGCTCAGGCACTACACACGCACTCTTGAGATACACACGCGGGAGAAGTAGGAGAGCCAGAGATAAAGAGATCCCTATTAGAATAAATGGGAAAACACCTCCCAAACCCCTGCGATTTTTTAAAAAACTGTAATGGTTATGGCAAAAATATTTACATGATGAGTGAGAGGAGACATGGCTGAACTCGCTCATGTCGTTTTTATTTCTGTCGAGTGAGAAATGAGGGCACAGGAGCGAGAGACAAATCAGGTACCGTCTGCTCTCGGACAGAAATTTAGGCTCAAAATTAACATTGCGGCTCATGGGACGATACTTGAACTTCATGTCGCTCTTGGACTTCTAAATCCAAAACCGTAAGTCGTACATCTGAAACGAGACCATCAGCTGAAAGCCGACAAGATTTCCTACATTTCTATGTATATATTGTCTATGTCAAGTAAAAGATTTGGGACCAAAATCAAGCAGAAGAGACTTTTCATTCCTATCTCCGAAAGCCGCTCCCCACTCTGGCGATGATGTCACCCACTCTAGCCGACGCAATACACATCCATTATAAAATCAGAAGAGGAGCTAAAAGTTCCTAAAACTAAAACTGCGATATTTTCAGAACCGTACTAAATTTTTAATAACTGAATACAGTGTCAATAGTTCAACTTTTGCTGACTCGTTTAAAGTTGGAATGGCGTCTCTCGCTCAACGTATGAGGAACAAGATGAGGTTGAAAGGCGATGAGTTTTGAAGAGGATTTGAAGCTTTTCCCATTTGATTCAATGTTAATTTTTTTGGGAAAAAGCTAAATTATTGAAAGAGTTGAAAAGTTGAAAATTTGAAAAGCGGAAGGTTGAAAGAGCTGAACGAGCTGAACATTTGAATGTTGGAATGGTTTGAATAGCTGAACGTATGCTGAAGTTATAGCAGAATGAAATTTGAAAAAATCCCCATAAGGATGAATGGGAAAAATTTTGCAGAAAAAGCTGAATATTTCCAAAAGTATGAAAGATTGAAATGAGAAAAATACAAGCAGTAATGTCCTTAAAAAGCCGAACATTTTGATGTTTGAATGGTTTGAATCGGTCAAGATTTGTAGGAGAAGATAGCGGACAAAAAACGTACGGAAGAATAATAATAACTAGAAAAATTGCATTTCCTGCGAAAATACAGTGTGAATGCTGAAGGATGAAGCGAAATCTGCTGAATGTACTGCCGAAAAGCTGGCAGACAGAGCTTAAAACGGTGAAAAAGACTGAAAAGATGGAAAGTGAAAGGCAGAAAGAGCTTAAAAAGGTGAACAAAGACTGAAATGGCAGAAAAGTTGTAGAGGAAGAAGACAGAAAGTTCTTAAAAATGTGAAAAAAGACTGAAGAGGTGGAAAGTTAAAGGCAGAAAGAGCTTAAAAAGGTGAAAAAAGACTGAAAAGGCAGAAAAGTTGGAGAGTAAGAGGACAGAAAGAGCATAAAAAAGCGAAAGAAAGACTGAAAAGGTGGAAAGTGAAAGGCAGAAGGAGCTTGAAAAGGTGAAAAAAGACTGAAAAGGCCGAAAAGTTGTGGAGTAATAGAGTTGAAAGAGCTTAAAAAGGTGAAAAAAGACTGAAAAGGTGGAAAGTTGAAGGCAGAAAGAGCTTAAAATGGCTGCATCGTCTATGTAAAGTAAAAGATGTGGGATCCAAATCCAGCGGAAGAAGTCTTTCTCCAGATTTTCCAGCTGCTCCCCACTCGAAAGATGATGTCATCCACTGGAGCTCAGGCACTACACACACACTCTTGAGATACACACGCGGGGAGAAGTAGGAGAGCCAGAGATGAAGAGATCCCTATTAGAATGAATGAGTAAACACCTCCCAAACTCTTGCCATTTTTAAAAAAAACTGTAATGGTTATGGCCAAAATATTTACATGCTGAGTGAGAGGAAACATGGCTGAACGCGCTCATGTTGTTTTTATTTCTGTTGAGTGAGAAATGAGGGCACAGGAGCGAGAGACAAATCAGGTACCGTCTGCCCTCGGACAGAAATTTAGGCTCAAAATTAACATTGCGGCTTATGGGACGATATTTGAACTTCATGTCGCTCTTGGGCTTCTAAATCCAAAACCGTAAGTCGTACATCTGAAACGAGACCATCAGCTAAAAGCCGACAAGATTTCCTACATTTCTATGCATTTTTTGTCTATGTCAAGTAAAAGATGTGGATTCAGTATCAAGCTGAAGACAATTTTCATTCCTATCTCCGAAAGCCGCTCCCCACTCTGGCGATGATGTCACCCACTCTAGCCGACGCAACACACACCCATTATAAAATCAGAAGAGGAGCTAAAAGTTCCTAAAACTAAAACTGCGATATTTTCAAAACCGTACTACATTTTTAAAAACTGAATACAGTGTCAATAGTTCAAGTTTCGCTGACTCGTTTAAAGTTGGAATGGCGTCTCTCGCTCAACGTATGAGGTACAAGATGAGGTTGAAAGGCAATGAGTTTTGAAGAGGATTTGAAGATTTTCCCATTTGAATCAATGTTAAATTTTTTTTGGAAAAAGCTGAATTATTGAGAAAGTTGAAAAGTTGAAAAGTTGGAAAGCTGAGGGTTGAAAGAGCTGGACGAGCTGAACATTTTAATATTTGAATGATTTGAATAGCTGAACGTATGCTGAAGTTATAGCAGAATGAAATTTGAAAAATTCCCCATAAGGATGAATGGGGAAAATTTTGCAGAAAAAGCTGAATATTTCCAAAAGTATGAAAGATTGAAATGAGAAAAATACAAGCAGTAATGTCCTTAAAAAGCTGAACATTTTGATGTTTGAATGGTTTGAATCGGTCAAGATTTGAAGGAGAAGATAGCGGACAAAAAACGTACGGAAGAGGAATAATAACTAGAAAAATTGCATTTCCTGCGAAAATACAGTGTGAATGCTGAAGGATGAAGCGAAATCTGCTGAATGTACTGCCGAAAAGCTGAAAAAGTTGAAAAGTTCAAGGCCGAAAGAGTTCAAAAAGTTGAACATGTTGATAGCTGAACAGTTTCTGTAGCTGAACATGAAGCTGAATGTATAAAGAAGCTCAAAAGGCAGAAAGATGAGTATTTTAAAAAGATGAAACGACAGAAAAGCTGAAGCGGGCTGAAAGACTTGAAAAAGTTGAACATTTTAATTGCTGAACATCAAGTTGAATGTTTGAAGGAGTTGAAAAGCCAGAAATATGAATAGGCTAAAAAGCTGTAGACTAAGAGGGCTGAAAGAGGTTAAAAAGGTGAAAAAAGACTGAAAAGGCCCAACAGTTGTGGAATAACAGGGTTGAAAGAGCTTAAAAAGGTGAAAAAAGATTGAAAAGGCAGCAAAGTTGGAGAGTAAGAGGCCAGAAAGAACATAAAAATGTGAAAAAAGACTGAAGAGGTGGAAAGTTAAAGGCAGAAAGAGTTGAAAAAGGTGAAAAAAAGACTGAAAAGGCAGAAAAGTTGGAGATTAAGAGGACAGAGAGAGTATAAAAATATGAAAAAAGACTGAAGAGGTGGAAAGTGAAAGGCAGAAAGAGCTTAAAAAGGCGAGAAAAGACTGAAAAGGTGGAAAGTTAAAGGCAGACAGAGCTTAAAAAGGTGAAAAAAGACTGAAAAGATGGAAAGTGAAAGGCAGAAAGAGCTTAAAAAGGTGAACAAAGACTGAAAAGGCAGAAAAGTTGTAGAGTAAGAAGACAGAAAGAGCTTAAAAATGTGAAAAAAGACTGAAGAGGTGGAAAGTTAAAGGCAGAAAGAGCTTAAAAAGGTTAAAAAAGACTGAAGAGGTGGAAAGTTAAAGGCAGAAAGAGCTTAAAAAGGTGAAAAAAGACTGAAAAGGCCGAAAAGTTGTGGAGTAACAGAGTTGAAAGAGCTTAAAAAGGTGAAAAAAGACTGAAAATGTGGAAAGTTAAAGGCAGAAAGAGCTTAAAATGGCTGCATCGTCTATGTAAAGTCAAAGATGTGGGATCCAAATCCAGCTGAAGAAAAGTCTTTCTCCAGATTTTCCAGCTGCTCCCCACTCGAAAGATGATGTCATCCACTTCAGCTCAGGCACTACACACGCACTCTTGAGATACACACGCGGGAGAAGTAGGAGAGCCAGAGATGAAGAGATCCCTATTAGAATAAATGGGAAAACACCTCCCAAACCCCTGCGATTTTTAAAAAAACTGTAATGGTTATGGCAAAAATATTTACATGATGAGTGAGAGGAGACATGGCTGAACTCGCTCATGTCGTTTTTATTTCTGTCGAGTGAGAAATGAGGGCACAGGAGTGAGAGACAAATCAGGTACCGTCTGCTCTCGGACAGAAATTTAGGCTCAAAATTAACATTGCGGCTCATGGGACGATACTTGAACTTCATATCGCTCTTGGACTTCTAAATCCAAAACTGTAAGTCGTACATCTGAAACGAGACCATCAGCTGAAAGCCGACAAGATTTCCTACATTTCTATGCATATATTGTCTATGTCAAGTAAAAGATTTGGGACCAAAATCAAGCAGAAGAGACTTTTCATTCCTATCTCCGAAAGCCGCTCCCCACTCTGGCGATGATGTCACCCACTCTAGCCGACGCAATACACATCCATTATAAAATCAGAAGAGGAGCTAAAAGTTCCTAAAACTAAAACTGCGATATTTTCAGAACCGTACTAAATTTTTAATAACTGAATACAGTGTCAATAGTTCAACTTTTGTTGACTCGTTTAAAGTTGGAATGGCGTCTCTCGCTCAACGTATGAGGAACAAGATGAGGTTGAAAGGCGATGAGTTTTGAAGAGGATTTGAAGCTTTTCCCATTTGATTCAATGTTAATTTTTTTGGGAAAAAGCTAAATTATTGAAAGAGTTGAAAAGTTGAAAATTTGAAAAGCGGAAGGTTGAAAGAGCTGAACGAGCTGAACATTTGAATGTTGGAATGGTTTGAATAGCTGAACGTATGCTGAAGTTATAGCAGAATGAAATTTGAAAAAATCCCCATAAGGATGAATGGGAAAAATTTTGCAGAAAAAGCTGAATATTTCCAAAAGTATGAAAGATTGAAATGAGAAAAATACAAGCAGTAATGTCCTTAAAAAGCCGAACATTTTGATGTTTGAATGGTTTGAATCGGTCAAGATTTGTAGGAGAAGATAGCGGACAAAAAACGTACGGAAGAATAATAATAACTAGAAAAATTGCATTTCCTGCGAAAATACAGTGTGAATGCTGAAGGATGAAGCGAAATCTGCTGAATGTACTGCCGAAAAGCTGGCAGACAGAGCTTAAAACGGTGAAAAAGACTGAAAAGATGGAAAGTGAAAGGCAGAAAGAGCTTAAAAAGGTGAACAAAGACTGAAATGGCAGAAAAGTTGTAGAGGAAGAAGACAGAAAGTTCTTAAAAATGTGAAAAAAGACTGAAGAGGTGGAAAGTTAAAGGCAGAAAGAGCTTAAAAAGGTGAAAAAAGACTGAAAAGGCAGAAAAGTTGGAGAGTAAGAGGACAGAAAGAGCATAAAAAAGCGAAAAAAGACTGAAAAGGTGGAAAGTGAAAGGCAGAAGGAGCTTGAAAAGGTGAAAAAAGACTGAAAAGGCCGAAAAGTTGTGGAGTAATAGAGTTGAAAGAGCTTAAAAAGGTGAAAAAAGACTGAAAAGGTGGAAAGTTGAAGGCAGAAAGAGCTTAAAATGGCTGCATCGTCTATGTAAAGTAAAAGATGTGGGATCCAAATCCAGCGGAAGAAGTCTTTCTCCAGATTTTCCAGCTGCTCCCCACTCGAAAGATGATGTCATCCACTGGAGCTCAGGCACTACACACACACTCTTGAGATACACACGCGGGGAGAAGTAGGAGAGCCAGAGATGAAGAGATCCCTATTAGAATGAATGAGTAAACACCTCCCAAACTCTTGCCATTTTTAAAAAAAACTGTAATGGTTATGGCCAAAATATTTACATGCTGAGTGAGAGGAGACATGGCTGAACGCGCTCATGTTGTTTTTATTTCTGTCGAGTGAGAAATGAGGGCACAGGAGCGAGAGACAAATCAGGTACCGTCTGCCCTCGGACAGAAATTTAGGCTCAAAATTAACATTGCGGCTTATGGGACGATATTTGAACTTCATGTCGCTCTTGGGCTTCTAAATCCAAAACCGTAAGTCGTACATGTGAAATGAGACCATCAGCTGAAAGCCAACAAGATTTCCTACATTTCTATGCATATATTGTCTATGTCAAGTAAAAGATTTGGGACCAAATTCAAGCTGAAGAGAATTTTCATTCCTATATCCGAAAGCCGCTCCCCACTCTCGCGATGATGTCACCCACTCTAGCCGACGCAATACACAACCATTATAAAATCAGAAGAGGAGCTAAAAGTTCCTAAAACTAAAACTGCGATATTTTCAGAACCGTACTAAATTTTTAAAAACTGAATACAGTGTCAATAGTTCAACTTTCGCTGACTCATTTAAAGTTGGAATGGCGTCTCTCGCTCAATGTATGAGGAACAAGATGAGCTTGAAAGGCGATGAGTTTTGAAGAGGATTTGAAGATTTTCCCATTTGAATCAATGTTAAATTTTTTTTGGAAAAAGCTGAATTATTGAAAAAGTTAAAAAGTTGAAAAGTTGAAAAGCGGAAGGTTGAAAGAGCTGAACGAGCTGAACATTTTAATATTTGAACGATTTGAATAGCTGAACGTATGCTGAAGTTATAGCAGAATGAAATTTGAAAAAATCCCCATAAGGATGAATGGGGAAAATTTGGCAGAAAAAGCTGAATATTTCCAAAAGTATAATAGTTAGAAACGAGAAAAATACAAGCAGTAATGTCCTTAAAAAGCTGAACATTTTGATATTTGAATGGTTTGAATCGGTCAAGATTTGTAGGAGAAGATAGCGGACAAAAAACGTACGGAAGAAGAATAATAACTAGAAAAATTGCATTTCCTGCAAAAATACAGTGTGAATGCTGAAGGATGAAGCGAAATCTGCTGAATGTACTGCCGAAAAGCTGAAAAAGTTGAAAAGTTCAAGGCCGAAAGAGTTCATGAACATGAAGCTGAATGTATAAAGAAGCTCAAAAGGCAGAAAGATGAATATTTTTAAAACATGAAACGTCAGAAAAGCTGAAGTGGGCTGAAAGACTTGAAAAAGTTGAACATTTTAATTGCTGAACATCAAGTTGAATGTTTGAAGGAGTTGAAAAGGCAGAAATATGAATAGGCTAAAAAGCTGTAGACTAAGAGGGCTGAAAGAGGTTAAAAAGGTGAAAAAAGACTGAAAAGGCCCAACAGTTGTGGAATAACAGGGTTGAAAGAGCTTAAAAAGGTGAAAAAAGATTGAAAAGGCAGCAAAGTTGGAGAGTAAGAGGCCAGAAAGAGCATAAAAATGTGAAAAAAGACTGAAGAGGTGGAAAGTTAAAGGCAGAAAGAGCTTAAAAAGGCGAGAAAAGACTGAAAAGGTGGAAAGTCAAAGGCAGAAAGAGTTGAAAAAGGTGAAAAAAGACTGAAAAGGCAGAAAAGTTGGAGATTAAGAGGACAGAGAGAGCATAAAAATATGAAAAAAGACTGAAGAGGTGGAAAGTGAAAGGCAGAAAGAGCTTAAAAAGGCGAGAAAAGACTGAAAAGGTGGAAAGTTAAAGGCAGACAGAGCTTAAAAAGGTGAAAAAAGACTGAAAAGATGGAAAGTGAAAGGCAGAAAGAGCTTAAAAAGGTGAACAAAGACTGAAAAGGCAGAAAAGTTGTAGAGTAAGAAGACAGAAAGAGCTTAAAAATGTGAAAAAAGACTGAAGAGGTGGAAAGTTAAAGGCAGAAAGAGCTTAAAAAGGTGAAAAAAGACTGAAGAGGTGGAAAGTTTAAGGCAGAAAGAGCTTAAAAAGGTGAAAAAAAACTGAAAAGGCCGAAAAGTTGTGGAGTAACAGAGTTGAAAGAGCTTAAAAAGGTGAAAAAAGACTGAAAATGTGGAAAGTTAAAGGCAGAAAGAGCTTAAAATTGCTGCATCGTCTATGTAAAGTCAAAGATGTGGGATCCAAATCCAGCTGAAGAAAAGTCTTTCTCCAGATTTTCCAGCTGCTCCCCACTCGAAAGATGATGTCATCCACTCCAGCCCAGGCACTACACATGCACTCTTGAGATACACACGCGGGAGAAGTAGGAGAGCCAGAGATGAAGAGATCCCTATTAGAGTAAATGGGAAAACACCTCCCAAACCCCTGCGATTTTTGAAAAAACTGTAATGGTTATGGCAAAAATATTTACATGATGAGTGAGAGGAGACATGGCTGAACTCGCTCATGTCGTTTTTATTTCTGTCGAGTGAGAAATGAGGGCACAGGAGCGAGAGACAAATCAGGTACCGTCTGCTCTCGGACAGAAATTTAGGCTCAAAATTAACATTGCGGCTTATGGGACGATACTTGAACTTCATGTCGCTCTTGGACTTCTAAATCCAAAACCGTAAGTCGTACATCTGAAACGAGACCATCAGCTGAAAGCCGACAAGATTTCCTACATTTCTATGCATATATTGTCTATGTCAAGTAAAAGATTTGGGACCAAAATCAAGCTGAAGAGACTTTTCATTCCTATCTCCGAAAGCCGCTCCCCACTCTGGCGATGATGTCACCCACTCTAGCCGACGCAATACACATCCATTATAAAATCAGAAGAGGAGCTAAAAGTTCCTAAAACTAAAACTGCGATATTTTCAGAACCGTACTAAATTTTTAAAAACTGAATACAGTGTCAATAGTTCAACTATCGCTGACTCGTTTAAAGTTGGAATGGCGTCTCTCGCTCAACGTATGAGGTACAAGATAAGGTTGAAAGGCGATGAGTTTTGAAGAGGATTTGAAGATTTTCCCATTTGAATCAATGTTAAATTTTTTTGGGAAAAAGCTGAATTATTGAAAAAGTTGAAAAGTTGAAAAGTTGGAAAGCTGTGGGTTGAAAGAGCTGAACGAGCTGAACATTTGAATGTTTGAATGGTTTGAATAGCTGAACGTATGCTGAAGTTATAGCAGAATGAAATTTGAAAAAATCCCCATAAGGATGAATGGGGAAAATTTGGCAGAAAAAGCTGAATATTTCCAAAAGTATGAAAGATTGAAATGAGAAAAATACAAGCAGTAATGTCCTTAAAAAGCTGAACATTTTGATGTTTGAATGGTTTGAATCGGTCAAGATTTGTAGGAGAAGATAGCGGACAAAAAACGTACGGAATAATAATAATAATAATAATAATAATAATAATAATAATAATAATAATAATAATAAACTCCAGAAGAACAATAGTGTGAATGCTTGCAGCATTCACACTAACTAGAAAAATTTGCATTTCCTACGAAAATACAATGTGAATGCTGAAGTCTGAAGCGAAATCTGCTGAATGTACTTCCGAAAAGCTGAAAAGTTGAAAAGGTCAAGGCCGAAAGAGCTTAAAAATTTGATAGCTGAACACTTTCTGTAGCTGACCATGAAGCTGAATGTATGAAGCGGCTGAAAAGGCAGAAAGATGAACATTTTAAAAAGATGAAGAGACAGAAAAGTTGAAAAGGGCTGAAAGTTTAAAAAGTTGAAGATTTTCATAGGTCAACATGAAGCGGAATGTTTGAAGGAGCTGAAAAGGCCGAAAGATGAATATTTGAAAAGGCTGAGAGGTCTGATAGAGCTTAAAAAGGTGACAAACGACTGAAAAGGTCGAAAAGTTGCAGAGTAAGGGGGCAGAAAGAGATTAAAAAGGTGAAAAAAGACTGAAAAGGTTAAAAGTTAAAGGTAGAAAGAGCTTAAAAAGGTGACAAAAAGACTGAAAAACCGAAAAGTTTCTCGAATAAGAGGGCAGAAAGAGCTTTAAAAGGTGAAAAAAGACTGAAAAGGAGAACATTTGCCGAGTAAGAGGGCAGAAAGAGCTTGAAGAGGTGAAAAAAGGTTGAAAAGGAGAAAAGTTATAGGCAGAAAGAGCTTAAAATGGCTTCACACATGGTGGAGCAGGAGCCAAGTCAAAGAAGAACATGTCCCTATTAAAATGAATGGCAAAATGCCTGCCAAACCTCTGCGATTTTTGAAAAAACTGTAAGGGTTATCACCAACATATTTATATATTATAAAGTTGAAATGGTGTCTGTAGCTCAAAAGAAAGATGAATATTTTAAAAAGCTGAAAAGGCAGAAAAGCGCAAGGGGGCTGAAAGAGTTGAAAAGGTTGAACATTTTAATTGCTGAACATGAAGCTGAATGTTTGAAGGAGCTGAAAATGCAGAAAGATGGATATTTTAAAAAGTTGAAAGGGCAGAAAAGCTGACGGGGGCTGAAAAAAAAGGCTTCTCTGATTGGTTGTGTGCTAGCTTAATGGCCGTTCTGATTGGCAGTGTGCTAGCGAATCAGCGCGCTGCTTGGGAGGGCGGAATACTGTATGCGCTTTGTTTTTCTATGGACTCCGCTCCGTCATTCCCCGTTTTCATGTTTTGCAGGCAGTTCTGGCACGAGACTGGCTGTTATTATGTCCGTTCAGGACGAATTAATCTGTGTTCATTTGGTAATGCCTCGCTGCATGTTGACTATGCAGCTGTTTTTATCTGTAAGCCTATAGTGAAAATGACAGAGAAATGAGCAGATTCGGCGTGCTCACTCAGAAAGTCTGGCTGAGGACGGCTGTGAGCCGATGCTTATGCAAGTAGCCTCCTGTGGTAACGTCACCACAGGAGCAGAGTCAAAATCTCGAGCTTTAGGAACGCAAACTATTGTGCACTATTCCTGTTCGGAAAAAGAGCCAAAGCGAAAAAAATAAGCCACTTTCAAACTCCAGCTTTTCAGGCAAGTTTCAACACCAATATGCATGATTTAACGAGAGAAATTGCGATTTCCGGGTGATGAGGAAAGTTAAAGGCAGAAAGAGCTTAAGAAGGTGAAAAACGACTGCAAAAGGCTGAAAAGTTGCAGAGTATGGGGGCAGAAAGAGATTAAAAAGGTGAAAAAAGGCTGAAAGGTGAAAAGTTAAAGGCAGGAACAGCTTGAAATGGCTGCAGACATGCTGTATCAGGACCAGGGACAGAGACGAAAATGTCCCCCATAAGAAATGAATTGGAAAACACCTCCCAAACTCCTGCGATTTCTGAAAAAACTGTGAGGGTTATCACCAAAATATTTGTATGGTGAGTTACAGGAGGAGTTGCTGAACGCGGTCATGTTGTTTTTATTTCTGAAGAGTGCACAATGACGACGGGAGAGCGAGAGAGAAATCAAGTACAGTATGCTAATTTCCAGAAAATTCGGCTCAAAATTAACATTGCGGCTTATGGGACAGGATTGAGAGTTGCTGTCGGTCTCGGGCTTCTAGATCCAAAACCGTAAGTCCCACATCTGAAATGAGACCATCAGCTGAAAGCCCACAAGATTGAGCTTAAAAAGGTGAAAAACGACTGAAAAGGCCAAAAAGTTGCAGAGTAAGGAGGCAGAAAGAGATTAAAAAGGTGAAAAAAGACTGGAAAGGTGGAAAGGGAAAGGCAGAAAGAGCTTAAAAAGGTGAAAAAAGACTGGACAGGTGGAAAGTGAAAGGCAAAAAGAGCTTTAAAAGGTGAAAAATGACTGAAAAAGGCCAAAAAGTTGCAGAGTATGGGGGCAGAAAGAGGTTAAAAAGATGAAAACATGCGAAAAGCTGTCGAGTAAGAGAGCTGGAAGAGGTTAAAAAGGTTGAAAAAAGGATGAGAAGATGTAGAGTAAGAGGGCCGAAAAAGCTCATGAAGGTGTTAAAGGATGAAGTAGGAGGGCCGAAAAAGCATAAAAAAGGTGAAGAAGGATGAAAAGCTGTGGAGGGAGAGGGCTGGAAGATGTTAAAATGGTGAAAAAATGTGAAGAGCTGCAAAGTAAGAAGGCAGAAAGAGCTTAAAAGGGTGAAAAAAGACTGAAAAGGCCAAAAAGTTGTATAGTAAGGGGTAGAAATAGCTGAAAAGGGTCATAAAAGGCTGAAAGGTGAAAAGTTAAAGGCAGGAACAGCTTGAAATCGCTGCAGACAAGCTGTATCGGGACCAGGGACAGAGACGACAATGTCCCCCATAAGAAATGAATGGGAGAACGCCTCCCAAACTCCTGCGATTTCTGAAAAAACTGTGAGGGTTATCGTCAAAATAATTGTATGGTGAGTGACAGGAGGAGTTGCTGAACGCGGTCATGTCGTTTTTATTTCTGAAGAGTGCAAAATGAGGACGGGAGAGCAATAGACAAATCAGGTACCGTCTGCTCATTTCCGGAAAATTCGGCTCAAAATTAACATTGCAGCTTATAGGACAGCAGCGAGAGTTGCTGTCGCTCTCGGGCTTCTAGATCCGAAACCGTAAGTCCCACATCTACATGAGACCATCAGCTGAAAGCCCACAAGATTTCCTACGTTTCTATGTATATATTGTCTATGTCAAGTAAAAGGTGAGGGATCAAAATCAAGCTGAAGACAAGTTTGAACATTTTTTTCAACGCAGCTCTACACTCTGGCGTGCAACAGTTGGTGATGTCACTCACTCTAGCCGACACAATACACACCCATTATAAACTCAGAAGACGGGCTAAAAGTCGCTCAAACTAAAACTGCGATTATTTCAAGACCGTACAAGATTTTTAAAAACTGAATACAGGTCCAATAGTTCAAGATCTGCTGAGTGCTTTAAAGTTTGAATGGTGTCTCTCGCTCAATGTATGAGGAGCAAAAAGAGGTTGAAAGGCGATGAGTTTTGAAGAGGATTTTAAGCTTTTCCCATTTGCGGCAATGTTAAATTTTTTTTGGAAAAAGCTGGATTGCTGAAAAAGTTGAAAAGCTGAATTTCTGGAAAAGTTCAAGGCTGAAAGAGCTGAAAAAGCTGAACATTTTAATATTTGAATGGTTTGAATAGCTGAAGGTATGCTGAAGTTATAGCAGAATGAAATTTGAAAAAATCCCCATAAGGATGAATGGGAAAAATTTTGCATAAAAAGCTTAATATTTCCAAAAGTATAAAAGGTAAAAAAGAGAAAAATACAAGCAGTAATGTCCTTAAAAAGCTGAACATTTTGATATTTGAATGGTTTGAATAGCTCAAGATTTGAAAGAGAAAAAAGCGGACAAAAAACGTGCGGAAGCAGGAATAATAATAAAAAAAATATAATAATAATAATAAAAATGCTTGCAGCATTCACACTAATAATAATAATAATAATAAACCCCAGAAGGACAATAGTGTGAATGCTGTGTCAGCATTCACACTAATAAACCCCAGAAGAACAATAGTGTGAATGCTTGCAGCATTCACACTCATAATAATAATAATAATAATAAACCCCAGAAGGACAATAGTGTGAATGCTGTGTCAGCATTCACACTAATAAACCCCAGAAGAACAATAGTGTGAATGCTTGCAGCATTCACACTAATAATAATAATAATAATAAACCCCAGAAGGACAATAGTGTTAATGCTTGCAGCATTCACACTAATAATAAACTCCAGAAGAACAATAGTGTGAATGCTGTGTCAGCATTCACACTAATAAACTCCAGAAGAACAATAGTGTGAATGCTGAGTCAGCATTCACACTAATAATAAACTCCAGAAGGACAATAGTGTGAATGCTGTGTCAGCATTCACACTAATAAAAGTCGTAGATAAAAGTCCAAATTATCAACGTGGGATTCAACTTTTTCTTTAGCTTTCGTTGTTTTTGTTCGTCACGGGGCAAAGCGCACAGCCCACTCTCGCAATTCCCCGGCGGGGAATTGTCTAGTTATTTTTCATCCTCCCTCCTTTTTTCTGTCGCTAACTTGTCCCACACCGTTGGTCGCACACAAACAAATTATATATCAAAACGTGCGGCTCGTTCTGACTCAGTATGCTATTATTCAGTTTTCCCGAATATTAATTTAAAAAAAAAATGCGAAAAATTTCCCATAAGGAATGAATGGTACGGGGTCAAAAAAGTCGCAAATCTGCTATGTTTTTCAAACATCTCCTGCTCTGGCAGACGTTCACCTAGAAACACCATTCAAACTTTAAAATGTGGGCACAAGTCTTGTCTATTTGAGTTGTATTTAAACTTTTTTCCTACGATGTATAGTTTTTGAACTCTGACCCCTTAATGATGGTGAGTGATTTTGGAAAAATTCAGGGTTTTCAATGAGTGTGTATGGCGGAATGTTCGTGAAGCAGAGTGGCAGGGGCCAACTGACACAGTGGCAGAAACTAAAAAATTATCTCAGAAATTTTCTCTTTCCGTGATGATCCCGGCCACAAATGTCACTCAAAAACAGTGAAACTTTTCAAAGTTGTAGCCACACCTGTCTTCTTTCTCCCAATGTGTCTACTTTATCCGTAGGATTTACGGTTTTTGAAATATTGGCCTCCAACTGACAAGAGTAGCTCTCAACAGTCCCATTCACTCCAATGTAAATCGGGAGGAGGATTTTCCAAACTGCACCTTTTTTAAACTCGCTCTTATTTCCACATTTCTAAAACTAGGACCACGAAATTTCATGAGTTTCTTCTTTAAGGCCTTTTTGGCGCCATCGTGAAAAAAAATTGCCGACATCATGTATGATTTTGTCTAAATAGCACTATTTTGACGTTCTAGATTTGAGGCAGAAATCGCTCTCAAATCAGCCTGGGACGGCTGTTGCTACGGGCCCTCACCAACCGTCACCTAGCAACCGAGATCAGCTGGGCCAACAGAGAGAGTGACACACAGACAGACACACATGCACACACACACACACACACTCACATGCAGACACACACACACACAGACAGACAGACAGACAGAGAATATTCATGTTACGTCGCGAAAACCTTCATAAACTTTCCCATGAGGAATGAATGGTACGAGGTCAAAAAAGTCGCAGACACACAAATACACACACACACACAGAGAGAGAGAGAGAGAGAGAGACGGACACAGACAGATTATCAATCAGTTTTCCAGAACGGTCATGTTTTCGCGACGTAAGTCGTGAAAACCTGCATAAACTTTCCCATAAGAAATGAATGGGACGAGGTCAAAAAGTCGCAGACACACAGACACAGATAGACAGAGAGACACACACACACACACACACACACACACTCACATGCACACAAACACACACACACAAAGTGAATGAGACCAGGTGAAAAGATCGAAAGGAAGAGTTCAAACATCGACATCTCTGGCATACTTTGACCGAGACACACCATTCGAACTTTAAAATGTAGATAAAAGTCCAAATTATCAACGTGGGATTCAGCTTTTTCTTTAGCTCCTCAGACCCGAACAGACTCGGTCCGGACTCGTTTAGTCTCATTAATCCACAACAGTCAGTTCAGATGCACAGAACAGAACGGGACCGAACCGCCGGCAAAATCCCGGTCCAGCTCGCACGACTGCAGGTATAAATCCGCTTGTTTCTTAAGGTATGTCGTGGCTTGAGCTCTGCAGTGATTGGCTCTGGTACGCATGTGACTGTGGTGGCTCCGGTGGACAATGCTCACAGAATTTGTAAAGCATTTATGAAATAATTTATTAACGGTATCATTGCAGTCCAAACAAATGTGAAGTCGCACACCCTTGAACCAAGCAGCAGCCATATTGAAAGTCTCAGGTCAGTCTGATCCTGATCCGCAGAGATATTTGAGGCACACACACATACACAGACAGACAGACAGAGATTCCGTGCTTTTATAGAGAGATATACATAGAAATGTAAGAAATCTTGTTGGCTGATGGTCTTTTCAGCTTTTTAAAATATTAAACTTTCTGCCTTTTCAGCTTCTTCATACATTCAGCTTTATGTTTAGCTGGAGAAACTGTTCAGCTATCAAAATATTCAACTTTGTTAGCCCATTCAGCCTATTACTTTTCAGCCTTTTCAGCTTTTGAAAAATTCAGCTTTTTCTCCAAATTCTTGACCATTCATTCTTTATGCATTTCCGGCAGTACATTCAGCAGGTTTCTGAAATCACTTCAGCTGTCGGCACGCTGTATTTTCACAGGAAATGCAATTTTTCTAGTTTAATATTTGGCACTGTGCCCACACATAACACTTAATGAAATTCATAGGAGTGGTATAGACTGGCCCCTGTAAGTCAAACACCAGAAATGACCAGCAGGTGGCGCTATTATCACGACAAAAGCATTTACAACACAATAGACATCCAGCAGTGAACAAGCCCTGACAGCAGCATGGCCCGACGCGCGTAGACTGTGAGAGCCCGCTCATCGCTGCTTGCAGTTTCAGTTGCACTATGTAATTGCATCTTTGTATTTATTTATTTATTTATTTATTTATTAATATATCTTTTCATAATTGCACTGAAATGTTTCCTGATTTTTTTGATGTACTGTTGTTGTTATGTGTGGTTTCCTTGAGTGCTTTGAAAGGCGCACGTACCTCAGACACAAAAAAACTACATATATCCGCCTGCAGGGGGCGCTATAACCTAGGCCAACGCATTTTTGCTTATAACTCCCACACCGTATGTCGCACATTCAAAAACCTTGTATCCCCATATTCCCTGAATGGAGCTGAATCACTTTGCAATTGACCACGCCCACTTCCGCCTAGAAAGGTTTTTTTTTTTGCAAAATCGCAAAAACTGGAAAACCTACTTTTTTGAAGTCCTCCTTGGGATTTTGTCCGATGGCTTATTATAAGATAAACAACAAACATTAAAGTCCATGTAAAGCAGAAATAAATTTGTGTTATGAGTTTGTCATACCACAGAAACATGTGTCATTGACCACTGAGCCAAATTTGAAAGATTAAAAAAATTGCCAAGTATATAAAATTAGGTCTCAAAATCCTGGACAACAAGCACTTCTCTCTGCTGTGAAACGCTGGGGGCATGTCAGATAGAGGCGCAGGAATCACACCCACATGCAGGAGGGGAGCTGCCTCCGTGTACTGTACAAGGACCTAACCTATAGTAACAATGGAAGCTAGCAGCGTCATCAGATGGACCCAGCCCGACCTGTTTGAGCCATCAGAGCCAGAAACTGACTCTGAGTCAGACACTGATAGTGCTCAGCCTCGTTCCTCACAGTCCATGTTTTACATTACACACAAACGTAGCACCCCAGTCTACATACAATTCCTTGTCATAGCTATATTGATGCAAATAAAATATTACCTGTGGATTATCAATGTGCTGTCAGATGGACTCCGCTCAGGGAATGTGGCCAAATCATGTCATGATTAAATGCAATAACATTTGCTAACATAATATGGGCATGACAGGATGCACGATGTAAAATCATTTTCAGGATTTGCACCTTCAGCAAAATGCATTTAATTGCCCGTGCACGTCGTGTCCGAGCCGGCCGGGCCGACACATTAACTGTAATTATGAGCCTGAGCCTGATTTAAACCCGACATTTTTTTAATACGTGGGCTGTTATAACGGACGTTCTCAAGCTCCATCTTGCACTTACACTACACAATCAGTGATGCTGGTAACGCGTTACTCTAATCTGACCACTTTTTTCAGTGAGGAGTAATCTAACGCGGTAATATTTCCAAATCACTTATCAGATTAAAGTTACTTATTCAAATCACTGTGCGTTACTATTATTTTTGTCATTTTCCTCAGTAAAAATATATATTTTTGCTTTCTTCTTGCATCTCGGGGAGTGACGTCATGTGCGCGAGAAGTCACGTTTTCTGCACGAGGACACTCACTCACGTGTAAAACAACGCAGCAGCACAAACAACATGGAGGGAGGAGAGAGATGCGCCTTTTGTAGCTGGAAATACAGTCATTATTTTGAGTTATTACAAAAACACACACACAAGTGCTTGATCAAGGGCCAGCCCGACCCGGCCCGAGGATATTGACAGGAAATATCGGCCCGACTGGGCCCGCGGCTCGGGTCAGGGTCGGTCTTGGGCAGAGAATCTAAAGTCTGGCCTGTGGCGGGGATGAGAGGATGTTGTCGGCGGGACGGTCACAGGCAGGCACATAATGCCGGCGGCGAAGATGAGAGCATGCGCTGTCGGCGGGACGGGAGGATGCAAGCCGGGGACGGAGAGGGTCGGTTCGGCCCCACTGACCAGCGTACTCTTCACATATCCAGACTTTACCTGGTGACAGTTGCTGTAACTATCGGGGGTAAAGTGGACACTGCAGAGATGGGTGTTGGTGGTGATTTTTAACTCTCCACAGTAGCTTCTTTTGACAAAATCGATCCACCGTTTCCTTACGCGTTCGTCCTTAGGAAACTTAAATAAGCTAACTGCGCCGTTACCCTGCACACTGTGGCATCCAGGAAAGATGCAGGAGCGATGTGGAGGAGACATGACTGGTTAGCTGGTTAGCTAGCTGCAAACTATTCTAAGACATGCTATCCAAGACTGGAGAGCAAGCAGAAAAACCTCCGAAGCTAATGCGCTGAATGTATTTATACGGCTTCCGCAGCAGGGTCGGGTTTATTCAAATCATGGCCGCATTACGTAACGCAGCCATGATTTCTGACCCGCCCATTAAATCCTGAACACAGAAATGGTGAAACACAGTTTGTGAACCGAGCTCCAAAATTAAATTCTAAATGGTTGAATGGCTTTTTACATGTTTTGAGGAAATACATTAGGCCTATAGGTGGCACTATAACGGATTTAAATGCATTTTTGCCTTTTAAACAGATGATATGTTTAAAAAACTCAACGTTACTGTGCTGCGTCCAACATGCTAACACGTCATGTCTGTAGCTCCTCACAAAAAGTTCTTTCTGCTCTACAGGTTCTGCAACATTAGTTCACTTCTCACATATACAAGACAAATGGATAACAGTGCGTTTACAAAATGTAGGCCTACGCACTAATCAACATAAATGCATTTTTCCTTGTCACTCTCATTTTTTGTTGCAATTATAGAAATGTAATGAAACAGTACTGATGTGGGGTCACTCCTGAGGCCAGCCATATAGTTAAGTAATGATTGGTCAAAGTGGGCGTGATTTAGTACAACAAATCCAAATTGGCACACATTCAGCCTTTTGCAATTCCAGCGCACTTCCCATTACAGCAAATACCACGGCTCAGACGTTGGCCTGTGTCCTCACTTTTGCCCTGAGCCCGTCATCCTTTTGGGGCCAACTTCCGTGGGCTCTGCGGTGTGCGGGGTCCGAGTCGCGTGGGGGGGCTTGGCCCCCGTTCATAACTGCTTGCAGTTCTAGTTATCATTATCATTATTATTATGTTCTCATTCATATAGTGATTATATAGGCAGTGATTTAATGTGTAGCTGTGGAACTGATTTGCATTTATATTTAATAATATTTTAATTACAGTAAATTAATATTTTGGTATTATCTGTGTATCTTTGCAGGAGATATATCTTTAACTGGGCCCACTGGGGAGTCGGCTCTGTGACTGAGATTATTGCAGGTTGGTCTGCATCCAAAAACATTTCCTAATTGATCTAACAAACTGTTTTTAAAAATGTATTCAGAGCTTGTTATTAATGTAGTGGACAGCAGTGGGACAGCTGAAGCTGTAGTTCACCTATTCGTGGTTAAGAAAAAGTACTGCTTGATCAAATTTGCATTGTGTGTTTTATGTGACTGTAGTGGCAGCCATGTTCCTGGGGACCAGTCAGTCATCATTGCTTCTCCCCCAGCCGCTGGCAACGCACATCCTGACAGGCTACGTGACATGGCTCGCTTCATTTAGGGTCCTCCTCTTGGTGCACAAGCACCTATACATCAAAAACTGTATGAACACTTGAATTAAATTATCAGTTTAGGGTTTTATTGCCAGACGTCTGTTTTGATGACATTTGATGAAAAGGAATTATTCTTCATGACATCTTGAGATCACTGTTGAGTGATTCCCCACATATTCTAACTACTGTTTTTTTTTTTACCAGCAGCATTGGTGTCAGATTACACACAGGGCATCCTCTGTGACCAATCAGTGCAGGGTTGCTGGGTAGGTATCAGCTATATCCCTAATGTGATGTCTCCATGTGCATGGGTTTTCATTAAAAACACATCTTCTTCTGTACGATTTGATCGTCGTTAACACATACACAGTGTTTTTGTTCACTGAAAGCAGACCCTTTGCTGAAACTCCTTCCAGTGTGTGAAGAAAGTCAGAAACTCTGTTTTTAGTCTGGACAGGCAGAAATGGAGGTTTTTGGAAATGTTATATTGTTATATTGTCTATCTTTAGTAAGAAACAAATGGACATTCATACTTAGCTTTATGTTTATACATCATTTTTCTTAGGCAGTGCTTTACATCAACAATAATATAGATTAAAATAAGATTACAAAGGAAATACTAAGCACAGAGTCATGCAACACAACACATGCATGCAAAAACAGCAAACATACAAAGACAACATGAACAGAGATCCACACTCACACAGATGAAGCCCAGCGATCATGTAAAGTATTCCAATATTCTGATGGAAGGTATGTGAGGAATTACTGTAGAAAGGACAGCAGTGGTCTTGATGGTATCCACAGCTCAGCCAATCTCTGGTATTTGTACTTCAAAGTAATCTCTATTTAAATTCCACTCAACCATCATTGTAGGAGCAGTGAGCTGCTGTCAACAAAGGCACCTGTTAAAGTGAAACTCTTGCCAAAAAGCAACCAAGGCTTTATTTGCGATTGAATATGAGTCAAACCTTCGTATAAATGCATAAATACGACGAAAGAGGCAATTTTAAGATTTACCTTAGTTTCGGTTTCGGGCAAGCTAATTTTCAATGGAGTCCTAGGGGCACTCTTATGCTAGCATCAAAATCGCTATTTTTAAACACGAAGAAGGCTCGACACAACACGAAACTTAGCTCGTAGTATCACCAGGGTCTCTACACATGAACACGAGCATTGAGAACATTGTTTGTGTACCTAACAACCAGGAGAGTAATGGTGGTCGCTCGTCAAGCCTGCTGTTAGGTCGCACTCGGAAATCAACACTTCTTGTCTGCCATGACAGCGACGAGCTGGAGATCCAGCTCCTACAGTGAGTAGTTCAAAAACCCTCTTTTTAGTAAACTGTGTACACAAACAATGTTCTCAATGCTCGTGTTCATGTGTAGAGACCCTGGTGATACTATGAGCAAAGTTTCATGTTGTTTCAAGCCTTCTTAGCGTGTTAAAAATAGCGATTTTGATGCTAGCATAAGAGTGCCCCTGCACTCCATTGAAAATTAGCTTGCCGGGCAATTGGGCAATAGCTGGATTGTGATCATATTTCCAAACATGTCACACTGAAGGGGCAATTTGAACAGAGGGAAGAAACAACAGGTTTGACATTCTGTCAGAGATGTCTATGATCTGTGTTACAGAGATGTCTACTGATGTTAGCATGCTAACCAGCTAGCCACTTTTTTTAAAAAAAATATATGTTTTGGGCCTTTATCTGGCTTTCATTGATAGAACAGCTCAAGATATGACAGGAAACAGGACAAGAGAGAGGGTGAGTGACATGCATCAAAGGGCCCCAGGCCGGGACTTGAACCTCGCATGCTGCAGCGAGTACAAAGTTCCTGTACATGGGACGCTCCGTTCTACCAACTGAGCTAAATGGCGCCCCCCAGCTAGCCACATTGTATGACTTTATGAGATGTATGTGAGCTGCGAATTGGCAAAATGTCAAGAAAGGAAACATTTTAACATCTATTTTCTGTATTAAACAGAAATATACAACCTTCTGCATGTTCATTGTATGATTGGAGCTGCTGTAAATCACCTCTAAATCAACCCTGTCTTCAAATGGACCTCTATTGGTCCTCTAAACAGGATACTGAGCCTGGTTGAACTGAACCTCTCCCCGCGATCTGGAGGGCTAATAGGGTGATAAGCTTCATAACTAACTGGTTACTGGCTTGTTATTAGCTAACAATAGCTAGTTACAGCTAAAGTTGCCTGCAAAGTGAGCAGCAGTTGCCCTTCTAATTTTGGAGCTATATTTGAATTCAGGCCTCACTTACACATCGCTCCTTTAAGCACTATAATCAATGTTTTATCTTAACAAAGGACCACATAACTAGTCGGATGTGAAATAAGTCGCTCATAGTGAGAATTATCAGCAACTCTACAGTTACTTTCTGCTCTCATTAAAACCACTTTATGTTTCCCTCACATCTCATGAAACATAAGCACATTTTCAGGAAGGCATATTCTAATGAATCAGACATTTAGAGTACCAACAGATGGTTTTTACTTTTAATCTAAAAATAATTTTGTTGACACAATAACAGGGGTGGAACCAGAAGTGAGCCTAGCTCATAGTCTCAACCATCACCAGTGATTGAAGTGAAATGCATGCTGGGATACTTTTCTACCCCCCAGTCAGCATCTTTGATTCAATTGGGAATATTGGAAGGCTTGCAGGTGTTTGATCGTAGTTGGCCTAATGTGGACTGACTGCCGGTGTGAGAAGCATCTCTAGTGTTTACTATCTGTCTTCATTTCTTTCTGTTTCAGAACTCCTTCATAAAGTCTCTCCTCTTGGCTGTCGTGGCTCTCGGAAATGCTGGTCTCCTAATGGCCTTGTTGTCTTTTATTGCTGAAATTTGACATTTGATGGCGAAGTAACTGAAATATCTGTCAAGACCTTGGCTGAAAGAAATGTCAGAAGTTGATTATCTTATGTAAAGTACTGGTGTAAAGGTAAAACAGGATGAAGGAGGAACTGTACTCTATTATACAGCCAACCACAAAATCTTTTTATTGAACATCTCTTTTGCTGTATGTTACTTTTATGTTCATATTCAGATTCCTTGTGTAGTTACATATTTACTTACCACCTGTTGATATTCTAATTCTATTTTCAGTGGGATTTTTAATGTTTAATAGTAGCACTTCTTGGCCTTTATTGAATAGTTCATTAAAGAAACTCTTGAATCAGCTAAATAGTCTACTGCAGATTTTCAGTGTCAGTATCAGTTTTTTAATGCTGTTGAATTTAATTTGTATTTTCGTTTTACGAAACAATGAACTGTGTGTCTTTTGTCTCAAAGATTTAAATACAGCTAACCCAGTATTACAATAGAGAGATACACTAAAACATAATGTCTAAAACTAGAGCTTTTTATGCACAGTTAATTTGCAGCCCTGAAATTATAAACAGTCTGAATAAATACATATCCTCCTATTTTCTGTATATGTTTTTAAAAGCTGTAGCACTGTGTGTTACTGCTCCTCTTCATTTGGCACTGTGTAGTTTCATTTTGAGTTCAGATTAGGTGGGAACAAAAGCCATTAAAAACTGGCCCATTTATAATTCAGAAGGAAAAAGAGCACTGGTGCCTGTTCATGTTCATACTGTACATTTGTCAACATGGATCTGAACCACAATACACCACAAGTATGCTAATTTGAGAACACAAATTCATTACACAATCTATCCCTCAAAATAAACAGTGTCACAATTCAATAGAAAAGAATGTTTATTTTTTGTTGACGGACTATTAATTTTTGAGCGATGGTAACAGTGGAAAGGCCCAAGTGGAAAACTAACTAATGCAGGGGTAGCATGAAGTACATGTGCATACATAACCACATACTGCTAAATTCATATACTATTTCTAAAAAATGTTAATTACCAACATTATTGTGCCTCACAGTTTCTTACAGTCCTGTGTTGACATGTTTTTTCACATTTACAACTAAAACTTTTATAGTGTGGCTGAAGAGGGCAAAAGCGCTGCAACAACTAAACCATCATTTAGGAAATGCACAGCAAATACACACAACAAGGTTATAATACACACAACAAGGTAGAAATAGTCACAGCAAGGTAGAAATATACACATCAAGGCATTTTTTGTCATGTAAGGGTTTCAAAAACAATTAAAGCTGCAAGCAGCGATGAACGGGCCCTCGCAGTCCACGCGCGTCGGGGCATGCTGCTGTCGATGCATGCTGCCGTCGGGGAATGCTCAAGCAACACCTTCCGCTGAGGAAGTCGTTCCTTTATAATTTGGTGGCCTGCTATTGCCGGTATGAAATAATGTATGCTGAAATCAGAAAAACTGTGTGAACTGCTGCATGATTCCCTAGACAAAGACTGAGTCGATGGTCTGCCTCTGGAGCTGGCTGAAGAGAATGTGCACACGAGGCATGATGCAATAAAATAGTTTCAGGAAGAAGCTGAAAGTATCATCCTCCAGTAGCCTCACAAACCCTCCAGCTTCCTGCACAGTAGTAAGCTGAAACTCCCCTGATGGTTTCAAAACACTGGATGATGTCACCTTTGTGCTCAAACACAGTGTTCACGGCATGGATATGGAAGTCCCATCTTACTGTGCTTGCTCTTGGGAGTCTGTGTGCCACCACTCTATCAAGCCCACTGGTTCTCTTGGGAGATCTTAAAAAAAAATCCAGAGAATCCAGCCAGGTCAGAGAAGAACTGATTAACTAATGGGATGTGAGATGTCACCTGGAAACCTGGAAAGGCAGAAAAGCTGAAAAGTAATAGGGCTGAAAGAGCTTAAAAAGGTGAACAGTTTCTCTGGCTGCACATATGCTGGAACAGTTGCAGAGGCAAAATTGAAAATGTCCCCATCAGAATGAATGGGAAAACACCTCCCAAACTTCTGCCATTTTTGAAAAAAAAAAAAAAAATTGAAAATAATTAAATAATAGATTTAATTTATATAGCGCCTTTCAGGGTACCCAAGGACACTTGACAAAGTGGAATAAACATATACGAAAACAAACAAAGCAAAGAATAAATGGAGCACCTGTCAGTCAGCACAGAGGGAACAGCCACACTGCTGTCAACACCGCCACCAGCACTGCAGGGAACAGCACCCTCCGTCCAGAAGCGAACTTGCGTCTGGAGGTCCCATGCACACAGCGGGGGCGACACAGGAGACAAAGTGACAGAGCCCAGGCCTAAGCGACAGCAGAAGTCCAGGAGCTCCCGCTCTGAACACCTGAAGACCCCACCAGCAACAGCGGAGCATCGACCATCCAACATCACCGCGAGCCGGGGGAGACCACAGCAGCAGAGGAGAGCGAGAACGGAGCCAGGCAGTGAACAACCCTGAGGTTGTGGCGGATGGAAGACCAGCAGAGCAATGATGGACATCCCACAGAGCATCGAGTACGTCTGCTTAAAAGTTAGCGTTGCATGTAAAAATGTAATGGTTATCCCCAAAATATTTAGATACTGAGTCACAGAAGACATTGCTGAACTCTGTGATTTCTTTTTTATTTCTGTAGAGTGAAAAATGAGGGCACCAGAGCGATGGACAAAGCAGGTACCGTCTGCTGTCCTTCAGAAATTTAGGCTCAAAATTACCATTGCAGCTTATGTGGGAGTTGCTGGAGTGCTTGTAGATCTCGGGCTACTACAGCCAAAACTGTAAGTCCTACATCTGAAATAAGACTATCAGCTGAAAGCCAACAAGATTTCGTGTGTCAATGTCTATGTATACATCGTCCATGAGAAGTAAAAGATGTGGGATCCAAAATGAAGCTGAAGAGAATTTTTTCTCCAGTTCTTCCAGCTGCTCTCCAGTCTAGCCATGATGTCATGCACTCTAGCTGACACAATACACACCCATCATAAAATCAGAAGACGAGCTAAAAATCCTTAAAACTAAAACTGTGATGATTTGAAAACCGTAAAAGATTATAAAAAACTGAATAAATGCCAAATAGTTCAAGGTCTTCTGATTCTGAATGGTGTCTCTAGCTCAAAGTATAAGAGACAAGGAGAGGTTGAAAGTCGATGAGTTTTGAAGAGGATTTGAAGATTTCCCCATTTAATTCCATTCACAGTAATTAGACTGTGACCCCCTGCGATTTTAAATGTAATGGTTATTGGCAAAATATTTATATATTGAGTCAAAGGAGACATTGCTGAACTCTGTGATGCTTATTTTTTTATTTGTGTAGAGTGAAAAATGAGGGCGGCAGTGTGACAGACAAAACAGGTACTGTCTGCTCTCTTCTAGAAATTTAGGCTGAAAATTAACACCGCTGCTTATGGGAGAGTTGCTCGAGTGTTTGTCGCTCCAGGGCTCCCACAGCCAAAACTGTAAGTCTTACATCTAGTATAAGATGCTCACCTGAAAGCCAACAAGATTTCCTACATTTCTCTGTATATAGTGTCTATGTGAAGTAAAAGACGTGGGATCCAAATCAAGCTGAAGAGAATTTTTTCTCCAGTTCTTCTAGCTGCTCTCCACTCTAGCGATGATGTCATGCACTCTAGCTCACGCAATACACACCCATTATAAAATCAGAAGATGGCCTAAAAATCCTTAAAACTTAAACTGTGATGATTTCAAAACCGTACAAGATTTTAAAAAGCTGAATACATGCCCAATAGTTCAAGGTCTTCTGACTCTTTAAAAGGTGTAATTGTGTCTGTAGCTCAAAGTATGAAGCATAAGAAGAGGTTGAAAGTTGATGAGTTTTGAATAGGATTTCAAGATTTTCCCATTTACTTTCCATTCACACTAATTAGACTGCACCCAGAGCGCCACCTATTGGCCGATTTGCACCAAATTTTACACAAAGCCTCATCAGTTTATGGAACACAATTATGAACATTTACGTGATAATCAGACAGTATTTTATAAAGATATGCAAGATTGTCTGTCTTCAACACAATATGCAGGAATTTGTTTTATATTTTGCGCATTTTATGGACTATCGAAATTCTATTGATAACTTTTTATCAGGATGGTCAACAGATACTACATGCAGAGTTTGGTGCAAATCAGTCACATCGTCTAGGAGGAATTCGAAAAAGTAGGTTTTTCATTTGCTGTGATTTTGCAAATAGAAAGTCACCGGAAACGTGGGCGGGGCCTACACCATACAATTCAGCTGAATTGAGGGAACATGTCGATATTAGCTTTAACAGTGTGCGACATCTTATGTGGGAGTTATGGGCTAAAAACGCATTTGCATTGAAAATAGCACCACCTGCTGGCCATTTTTGGTGTGTAAGTCACAGGGGCCATCCTATACAACCTCTATGAATTTCATTTCCATAAGTGTTATGGTGTGGGCACAGTGCCAAATATTAAATCAGATGGCCACCAGAGCGCCACGTAGTGGCGGATCAGTAAACTCTTCATCAGCTGTCCTCAGGAGGGCACTGAGAATAATTGTACCAAGTTTCGTGTTAATCTGATGAATCGTTGTGGAGATATAAAATATTTCAACTAAAATTTTGTACAGGGCCTTAAGGGCTTATGGGGAAGTCTTACTCTGAGTTTCATGTCATTAGACCACACCAATGTGGAGATATGCAACACTTCCTGTTTTAAATCAAATCTGCAGGAAGTTGTTATTTAATAACTTGAGTAGTGTTTGGCCTATCTACATTCTTTTAATAACTTTTAGTTAGGAGCGTCCACAGATGCTGTGTTACAAGTTTGGCGCAAATCGGTGAAATCACCTGGGAGGAGTGAAAAAAAGTAGGTGTTCGACATTTCACGACGTAGCGAAAAAAACGTTTGGCGGAAATGGGCGTGGCCTATACCACGAGATTCATCACAACTCACTTAACGCTTGGATTTAAGGTTTTTGAATGTGAGACAAAGTATATGTGAGTTATAAGCCAAAACGCACTTTCCTTGATTGTAGCGCCACCTAGTGGTGGAAATTCAGAACGACAATAGATTATTACATTTTTCGCCAGGTGTGACTTATATTCCAAGTTTGCTGAGTTTTGGGGTATGTTTAGGTAATGAAAAATGTGATAACCATTTGCTAAGGAAAACAACAAGAAAGAATCATTTGAAAAATTAAAGCTGCAAGCAGCGTTGAACGGGCCCTCGCAGTCCACGCGCGTCGCGGAATGCCGCCGTCGTGGAATGCTGCCGTCGGAGCTTGTTCACGCAACACATTCTGCTGAGGAAGTCATTCCTTTACAATTCGGTGGCCTGCTACTGCCGGTATTAAATACTGTACGCTGAAGTCAGAAAAACTGTGTGAACTGCTGCATGATTCCCCGGACAAAGACTGAGACGATGGTCAGCTTCTGGAGCTGGATGAAGAAAATGTCCACACCAGGCATAATGCAATGAAATAGTTTGAGGAGAAAGCGGAAAGTATCATCGTCCAGTAGTCTCACAAACCCTCCAGCTTCCAGCACAGTGGTAGGCTCAAACTCCCCAGATGGTTTCAAAACACTGGATGACGTCACCTTTGTGCTCAAACACAGAGTGTACAGCACGGATATGGAAGTTCCATCTTACTGTGTTTGCTCTTGGGAGTCTGTATGCCACCAATCTTATCAAGCACACTGGTTCTTTTGAGAGATGTTGAAAAGAAAGAAAAAAGCAGAGAATCCAGCCAGGTCAGAGAAGAACTGATTAACTAATGGGATGTTACATTTGATGATGATTTGATGATGAAGGTGAAGAGGGAGAAAGATTTAAAAAGCTCAAAAGGCAGAAAAAGCTGAAAAGTGAAAAGAGGGCTGAAATAACTTAAAAAGGTGAACAGTTTCTCTGGCTGAACACATGCTGCAGCAATAGCACAGCCAAAGTTGTGCCCATAAAAATTACATGGGAAAAGGCCTCCCAAACCCCTGCCATTTTTGAAAGAAATGTAATGGTTATCTGCAAAACATTTATATATTGATTCACAGGAGACATTGCTGAACTCTGTTGTTTTTATTTCCGTAGAGTAAAAAATGAGGACTTCAGAGTGAGAGATCAAACAGGCTTTGTCTGCTCTCCTCCTCAATATAGACTCAAAATTAACATTGCGGCTTATGGGGGACTTGTTGGAGTGCTTGTCACTCTGGGGCTTCCACATCCAAAACTGTAAGTCCTACATCTTAAATAAGACCATGTCTATGCATATATTGTCCATGTGAGGTAAAAGATGTGGAATCCATATCAAGCTGAACAGAATTTTCTCTCCAGTTCCTCCAGCTGCTCTTCACTCGAGCGATGATGTCACGCACTCTAGCTCACGCAATACACACCCATGATAAAATGACAAAGACAAGCAAAAAATCCTTAAAACTAAAACTGTGATGATTTCAAAACCATACAAGATTTTAAAAAGCTGAATACAGGACTAATATTTCAAGGTCTTGAGACTCTTTTCTAAAGTTGGAATGGAGTCTGTAGCTCAAAGTATGAAGGACAAGGAGAGGTTGAAAGTGGATGAGTTTTGAAGAGGATTTGAAGATTTTCCCATTTAATTCCATGCAAACTAATTAGACTGCCACCAGATCGCCACCTATTGGCTGATTTGCACCAAATTTTACACAGACCCTCATCAGGCCATGGAACACAATTAGCAAAAGTGTTGTGGTAATGGGAATGTATTTGGGGAAGATATGGAACAATATCTGTTTTGAATGCACTGTGCAGGAATTTTTTGTTTTATGTTTTGGGCGTTTTTTGGTCTATCAAAATTCTTTTGATAACTTTTTGTCAGGAGGGTCCAGAGATGCTTCATGCAAAGTTTGGTGCAAATCTGTCAAATCATCTAGGAGGAGTTCGAAAAAGTAGGTTTTTCATTTGGCGCGATTTTGCGAATGGAAAGTTACTGCCAAAGTGGGTGTGGCCTACACCACACAATTCAGCTGAATTCAGGGAACATGTAGATATAAGCTTTAACAATGTGCAACATATTATGCAGGATTTATGGGCCAAAAGCTTTTTTTTTCAAAATGGCGCCCCCTGCTGGTCATTTTTGGTGTGTGAGTTACAGGGGCCATTCTATAGCACCCCTATGAGTTTCATTTCCATAATTGTTATGGTGTGGGCACAGTCCCAAATATTAAATTATTCGGCCACCAGAGTGCCAACTAGTGGCGGATCGGTAAACCCTTCATCAGCTGTCCTCGGGAGGGCACTGAGAATAAATATACAAAGTTTCGCATTAATCCGATGAACCGTTGTGGAGATATAAAATACTTCAATTTAAAGAGCACCACCTTATGATCATCACCAAAAATTTTACACAGGTCCTCAGGGGCCTATGGGGAATTAGTATTCTGAGTTTCATGTCATTCGGATACACCAATGTGAAGATATGCATCACTTCCTGTCTGTAACCAAATCTGCAGGAAGTTGTTAATTAATAACTTCAGTATCGTTTGATCTATCAAAATTCATTTAATAACTTTTTGTCAGCAGGGTCCACAGATGCTGTGTGCCAAGTTTCGTGCAAATCAGTGAAATCGCCTGGGAGGAGTTCAAAAAAGTAGGCTTTCGACATTTTGCGATGTAGCGAAAATAAATGGTGGCGGAAATGGGCGTGGCCTATACCATGAGATTCAGCACAATTCACTGAAAGCGTGGATATAAGGTTTTTGAATTTGCGCCAAAGTATATGGGAGTTATTAGCCAAAACGCGCTTTCCTTAATAACAGCGACACCTAGTGGTGGAAATTCAGGACGACAATAGATTATAAAATTTTTCGCCAGGTGTGACTTATAATCCAAGTTTGGTGAGTTTTGGGGTATGTTCAGGCAGTGAAAAATGCGATCATTTTGTGAGAAGAAAAATAATAATAATCATTGCGATTACAATAAGGTCCTTGCAGGTTCCCTGCTCGGGCCCTAACAATAGGGACCTCACAGGTTCCCTGCTCAGGCCCTAATAATCCTTTGAAAAACAATAGGGACCTCGCAGGTCTACCTGTTCTGGCCCTAATAAAAAAAAATAATCCTTTAAAAAACAATGGGGACCTCGCAGGTTCCCTGCTTGGGCCCTAATAATAAGAAGAATATTTTTTCAATTACAATAGTGACCTCAAAGGTCTGTGACCTGCTCGGGCCCTAATAATCATTAGAAAAAACAATAGGGTCCTTGCAGGTTCCCTGCTCGGGCCCTAATTAAAGCTGCAAGCAGCGACGAACGGGCGCTCGCGGACGTTGGGCTGTGGCGCCGTCGGACTGCGCACTTACCTGTTACTTGCATGTCACGAAGGGGAGAAAACACGCAGTACACGTCATGTCAATCGGATGTTGTTTGTCTGACTTCCTGTGTCCAGTGGGTGGCGCTATGGATATGACACAGTTTTGGTGCACAGATATATTCAGGGCGACTCCCTTGACATTCCTGAATAATTTGGTGTAGATAGGGAACTTATAAAGCCTTGATGCCTCATGGTGAAGGAAAAAAATGGTTTCCACCATCATGCCCACCAGGTATGACCTAGTGGAAAGATTTCCATAACTTTTGATCTTGAAGGCATGAAGATGATACTGAGTTAATGTAAAGACTGTGGTGTTTAATATCTAGGAGAAGATAGTTTCAAAGGAGACATAAAATGGCGTTTCACATCAAAGTGGACGTCTTCCTGTTGGACTGACAGTATGGGTCCAAGAGGGTTTTTTGTGCGTGTGCTCATGACAAATATGCACACCGAATTTCGTTCCTGTATCTGCAAGTAGGACGCAGGGCATTAGATTATGATATTTTTTGTCTGATTTCCTGTGTCCAGTGGGTGGCGCTAGGATGATGACAGTTTTGATGCACAGATATGTTCAGGGTGACTCCCACTACATTCCTGAGAGATTTGGTGTAGAAGGGGAATTGTATGTTGAAGTTACGAGGACTTGATGCTCTATGCTTTTAAATTGACCGCACCACCATGGCCAGCAGGTATGACGTAGGCGAAAGCTTTGAACAGGTTTTCATCTTTAAGGTCTCAGGATGACACTGAGTGACTGTGAAGTCAGTTGTGTTAAATCTGTAGGAGGATGTCATCACAGTGCGAGGATTGGAAATATTTCAAAATGGCGGCCACAATCCAAATGGCCGAGTTAGTATTGATGCAGAGACGTATTCGGGGCAACAACGTCTACATGTATGTGCATTATGGTGTAGATTGGAAAGTGTATGTTGAAATTATAAAGACTTGATGCTTCACGGTGAAGGAAAAAAATGGTTTCCACCATCACGCCACCAGGTAAGATGTGGCAGAAAGATTTCCATAACCTTTCATCTTCAAGGCATGAAGAAAATACTGAGTTAGTGTGAAGACTGTGGTGTTTAAGCTCTGGGACAAGATAGTTTTCAAAGTAGGCATGAATTTGGGAAAAATGCCGCCACACATCAAAACAGCCGACTTCCTGTTGGAGTGACAGTATCGGTCCCAACGACTTTTTTGTGCGTCTGCTCATGATGAATCTGTGTAACGAATTTCGTTCATCTATGCACATGTGGAAGGCAGGCAAGAACAATAGGGAACAAAACAAACAAAACGCATATGCTTGCCTCGGCCACTCGGGCTTGGCCCCCTAAAAATCTTTACAATTACAATAGGGTTCCTAGCACCCCTGGTCCTAGGAAATGCAAGCATACACGTTCCCTCAGCCCCTGGGGCTTGGCCCCCTAAAAATTTTTACAATTACAGTCGGGTTCCTAGCACTGCTGGTCCTAGGAAACGCTGCCCTTCGGGCTTGGCCCCCTAATGAGAACATAAGCACTGATTAACCTGTGAAGAAGGTCTGTGTTCAGCACTGACAGATGTCAGTTTTATACAGGCACTAAAATTATACAGAGGGAAATACACACCTTTATGCAATATTTATTTTTTCTCGGAATTTTCACCCTGGATTATGATTGATGGTTGTATTTATAATCTCATGTACTGTATCTTAAAACTAAAGAATCCAACCTGAAACACCTGTGAGGCCACATCTTACAACTTCCTGTAGTGTGAGTCAGTGAAATCATGTCCGTTATCACTTTGAGCCTTTTAGCAAAGCACATGTTGAGTCAGCGAGAGCTGAACAGCACACTGCTGCACTCATGACAGTGTGTGTCAGCTACAGAAGAGTGTCTGTGTCTCTGCTGTAATCAAAGACTGACCACAACAACCAGTTCATGGTCAGCCTGCTGCTCTGCCTCCACCATAGTCGTAACATCCACTAGGGACAGGGGGGACATGGCCTCCCCCACTTTCCGAAATCACGTTTTTGTCCCCCCCACTTTTATTTAATCCAGCCGAACGCAGTAGCTCTCAAGCGTCTGATACTCAAACATGTCCGCTTGATTAATCTACCCCGGCATATACCGATGTGCTTATTTTACATTAATTTGATGGCAAACTCCGCCCAGCTGATGCAACACCAGCATATGCCAGGTTAGTAATCAAGTGAACCCACTCTCGCTGTGAGTCGCAGACAGTTTGTGTAATGATGCTGCGATCAAAGGCTGCAACAGGCCACTGTCTTCGGCTGGGTCGGGCTCTTGATCAAACATTTGTGTTTTGTTTTTAAATAACTCAAATAATGACTATTTCCAGCTAGAAAACGCGCACCTCTCTCCTCCCTCCATTGTTTGTGTTGCTGCGTGGTGTTACACGTGACTTGTGTGAGTTATCCTCGTGCTGGAAACTACTTCCTTTACTAAGGAAAATGAAAAAAGTAATAGTAACGCACAGTGACTTGAGTAAGTAACTTTTACCTGATAACTGGTTTGGAGATATTTACGCGTTAGATTACTCGTTACTGAAAACAGTGGTCAGAGAGTAACGCGTGGGCAATGACAACCTGTGTCAGCTTTACAGTTACAGTTAATGTGCCGGCCGGGCTCGGACACAACGTGCACGGACGCGTTGGGCCCGATCTCAGCTCTACTCTGGTCCAGCCGCGACTTTACTGAGGTTCGCCCAGTGTCAGCAGCAGGAGGACGGTCAGCTCACCTCCCAGAGCCTTGCACTGAATCACTGAGACTGCGGAACAAAATAAGTTTAAAGAGAAACATACTGGAGCCCTGTATTTTCCTGCTTTTTTGTTCTTTGCCAATCACACCTATGACTAAGCATGATAGCCATGTTCATCATAATGTGTTGCTTTTAAGTAGCTGGGAATATGATTAAAAGCATGTGGAAATGTATAAAATGGTATTCAAATCAGACCCCCACTTTTTTGTGTCCCCCCCACTTTTCAAACCGATGTTACACCCTTGGCCTCCACTGCTGCCTTCATACATCAGAACCTCTTCCTTATTGCAGTGATAACATAATTGTGTCCTCTCTCCATGGTGCTGCTTCATCCACTGTCTCTGCCCAACATCTCAAACGGTCAAATGTGTTAGATCTACCTCTACTTGTTTTTCTAATATGGATGCCTGGATCTCTTTGTACCTTAGTCTTTTCTTCTTTTGTAAGACAGCCATTCTCCTGAAACATTGGACTCATTGTCATCCTCACACTGACTTTGTCCCTTCCTCACAAGTAATAAGTAATGGTTTCAGGAACAAAACCCACAAAATGATACCAGATCGATAGATGTTTGCGCTGACCATCAAAATTGTGGCTGACAAATAAAACGACCATAGCACACACAGTAGATTTAAGAAGTCACACGCTTTATTGAAGACATTATCAGCAGTACTTTCATTTGGCAATACTAAATGTCTGAAACTCAAGGCAAACAGACTAAAAAATTAACAGAATCAGAATACATGACACTAGTGAGGAAAAGCTGTAGTAGTGAGGGCAGCTGTTGACGTGAGTCCATACAGAATATTCTTGGTGTTAATGCAACTAGCATGTGGTGTGACCCAGTGTTGTCTCCGTATTCACTGAGGAGTGGAATGAACACAATCAGAAATGTTAAAGAATTTTATGACTAAATTAACTTTCTTCTTAAAACTAAACACAGAGTTATGGAGTATTAAAGTATCTTAATTCAACTGGTGCCAAAGCTTCACTCAGACTCAAAGAGGTGTGGCGGTGGATACAAACAGTGAGTGTACAGGGTGAGTATAATGAGCTGTCATACAGTGTATCTAACAAAGTGACATAATGACATGCTAAACTTTAAACCTGCCCTGATTTTGACATAGCAGTTATTATTGTGCATTCAATACATCGCAGACTCTCATGTGACCTCACAGCTCCAAGTTCTTCAAGGATATGTTCAGATTTTTTCTAGTCTGCCTTCATATAATACTCAAAAACTGTGTACAATGAAACAGTTACTGTTAGCTGTAATCATTTCTCATCTCCAGTCTTCTGAATTCTGCAGACTTTCAGTCAGGATCTCGGCTGGAAGCGGTAAAACAACATCTGCTTATTAGGTTTTGATCATAACTTATGACTAAATAAATCATAATTAAGAAACTATAACCAACTCTTGCTACTGGCTCGCCCTCGATCTTGCTCTGTCATTTAAAGGATGCAGATTTCGTTGGTCCATATTAGTTTGCTATGAGCTTCTTGAGGTAAAAAGTGGAATTAATGTGCTTTAAGAGCTTATCCAACAATCTGTTTTGTGGTATGATCAGGAATGTATTGCTATTAGGAGAAAGCACTGGTTAGCATCCTAATTCAGTAGACATGTCCACAACACAGACATGATGTCAGCATTGTTATTTCCTCACACTCAGTTCAAAATGTCAGCTCATTCTCTGAATGTTTTAAAACTAAAACTAAGGCCCGATTGGACAAACTGTGAATACTTTCAGCTGAACTAAGCATGTTGACTTTTTCATATCAAATCTCTGTCAGTGTATTTGCACTAGAGCATGACCATTTTACAGCCAGCATGAAGAGGAAGAAGAAGGAAATAGACCAACTCTTCTTTAATTCAAATATATAAAATGTAGTATTTTTAGAAGATAAACTTGAAAAAATGAAACCTAGCCTCTCAACATTTAGCAGAGTAAAGATACAAGCTACACGGTGTGTACTGACACAGTTTCAGGTTGCACGGTGACTCACAGCAGTAGAGAGTTAGCTACATTGGTAGTGTTATCCTTCTGTACTGAATTTCATACTGTAATACAGTATGTGCACATCACAGCTTATAGCACAATCAAAATAGAGTGAAGCTAAATTGACGCTGCTGCTGCTAGCGTTCTACTCGCCTGGTATTATTTCACCCTGGCAGTTAAAGTCATAACAGTTGACTTGAATGCACCTTTACTCCACAGCTGAGTCAGGATGAGTTAACAGGGAAAACCAGTAAGTGAGCCACAGAAACCAAACTAAAGTGAGTTTTGACAAGCTAATGTATGAAGGACAGATTACTATAAAACACACACGTACACACATGCACACACCACACATGAAAGTCATCTCCTAAAAAATATGGCAGACTTCAAATAGTCATTCTGACACAATATATTATAAACCTTTGACAAAGAAAAGCTTTAAAGATTCATAACCATTGCTCAATTCATAAATATATGCAGCAAAAATACAATACAATAAATCTCTTCTTAGGAATCAAGACAGGACATAAAAATATGTAGAAATCTTCACTTCTGGATAAGAGTAACTGAGTCATTCAGAAGTTATTTTGCTAAAGCTGCAGAGCCACAGTAAGGAAGATTTAGGCCGGTTGTATCAGAAAAATAAAAGATTGTTTTGTCCTCGACTATGCAACATGCTAACGCTGCCAAAGCTTAAACAGTGGGCTGCTAACATGTGTTCATGACATCCATGAAACCACCGTTGTGACGTAGCAGCTCATTTAAAAGGTGTTTTCATGTGAATTTTCTCCTCAAGTAATTCACATACATGTGAGTGTTTTACAGCCTCTTTATTTAACCCAAACATGGAATGTAACCACTGTAAATACATTACCTGGAAGCTGGCCACTAATGGAGGCTGGTCACAGACTGTGTGCTGCATGCCTGTCCTGTCAGCTGAGACAGTTTCTCGCCTTTTGTCCTGACAGTGGCACCATAACGGATCTTCTCCATTACATAATCCTTTCCTCAGTTTGCATTCACTTTGTATTAAGTCTTAACACGTGGCTTCTGAGATCCCCTTCTCTCTGCCCTTCATATTGAACATTTTTTAAAACAGCTTTGTTCTTGTAGCCTTGTTGTCCCCAGTTGTGACTGTTCTGTTTTTAATACAATATCAGAGCTTGTTGGTGCTGCCTGACAAATACTTCCTCCACTGAACGTTTCATAAGACAGAGGTTATAAAACAGAGTTAGCAAACCTATAGCCTTTTGTTAGGTAGCCAGCTGATCAAGGTCCTTTATCATGTGTCCTGACAGCTCGTTTAAAGGCACACTTTTTGAACTGACTAAGCATTTTGATGCTTTAACAGGAATTATTTAACATCTATAGCTGCTTTATAATGAAATAGACATGGACATCTGAAAATGAGCTCAGGTTGGTTTTATGTAGAACATCAACAGCTTTTTTTTAAATGTCCATGCCCTATGATGTACACCTCCATGACATGCTGACGAAGGAGTATAGAAAACTAGCAAGGCTTGCAACTTTTAGATTCCAATATCCTCAAAAAGAATGTACACATTATTTGCGCTTTTGACTTTGTTAATTAGAAGTCCACAAAACTGAACCCTCTTCTGAAAATCTATCTGGGGTACAGGCGACCTTGTCTGAGAGGCAACAGTGTCTATGACACAAATAGTGATCAGTTAGCAGCTCGCACTGTTGAGCCAACATGGCTAACACAGAAAACTGGGACATCCACACTTTTGAACAATGGCTCATCATACTATCTAAGGCAGTGATTTTCAAAGTCTGGATTGACACATTTAAAAGGGCTCTATGTAACAAATTTTAACAATTTACATGTCTTAATCACGTTTTTATTGGCCATATGTGAGCAAATTTTAACATGATGTGCAAAATGAGACCCTCCGCGACTGTGGATTACTATGTGGAGGACTCAGGTCAGATTTTCCCTGACAGTCCAAAAGGATGTGACTTTGGGCATGTTCACGGGTGCCTTGTCTCAGTGCCTCTCGTAAGTTGCTAACATTAGTTTAGAAATGTCAACATGAACTAATGAGCGACCTCAAGCACAACACCTGTGTTCCACAGAGCCCCTTTAAAACACAAGAATTAAACACATCATGCTAAATTATTTTTGCATATACCTTCCCAAATCTCTGCTATGTATAGCTACAACATTTTTCAAATGAATGCTGTATGCTGTCAGTAACTTTAAAATACACACTAAATTAATATCAGAAATTAAAATGTGAGTTTGAAAATCACTGCATAACAGACAGTCATACTAATCAATACATAACAATAAACAGTTGGTACTATGGTTGATTAAAATCTAGAAATCAAAGTGCGGTAAATATTAAATATTAAAGGAGAATATAGCAGATTTTGACTTCCAAAGAGTATATAAAATATAGGTCACATGTCAAAAACAGTTCTATTACTGTGATTGTGATTTCATACTTTCTTTATACTTCCGAGGAGTGTGTGTGTGTGTGTGTGTGTGTGTGTGTGTAAGGAAGAAGTCAAAACTGTGACATGGCGGCCAGTTCTGTTGTGTCATGGGTTAGTTTCAAGCATCATGCAAAAGAATAGTTTGGCCTGAAAGCAAGATTTCAGAACTTTTGGGACTGGGACTTTCTCATGTGGCCTCCCACAAACAGCAGATTGTGGCACACTGCTTCTCAGCCATAGTTTTGACAAACATTGCAGAAGACAGTGGCTGCTGACAGAAAGTGACTGTATGGGTTTTCTAGACAGAGGGTGAAAAAAGATTTCATTTTGGTTAACAGCTGGGTGCTGTCATTGCTCACTCCTTCTTCTGATTGGCCAACAGGGAGGCCTCCCATCGCTGTGCCATGGTGTTCCGTCGTCGTGGCATGGAAGAGAGAGAAGGGGGGAACTGGAGGGAGGGGGAGATTCAGCTAAACCACTGAAACCAAGATGGATGGATGGGTGAATGGTTTCATAGATGGATGGATGGATGTGGCAAAACAGGGAATGGACAGAGGGCGGGATGGTTGGAAGGATTATTGGATGGTTGAATGCAAGCGTGATGGGCATTAATAAAATGAGTTCAGTAATGAATACGATTTGCTAAATTGTGAACTGTGAGATTAAAAATGAATCAGTCCAGCTGATTAACAAATCAGGAAGGCAGCAGATGAGTGAATGAGTAAAGGGTGAAAATCAATTACTCAACATCAAGATTAAACATGAGTATGGTTTTCATGCTGTGCACTGATACATGAAGCAAGCCAACACAGTGTCATATAGTGAAAATGATAATGCTATTGTGGAATTACATTTAAATTTTCAGGTTAACATTATTATTTTTAATAAGGTCCCCTAAAGGCTTCTGTAGTCCAGTCCAAAAGTCATTCTCGCATGTTTGTATAAAGAAGGATATTAAATGTTCAATGTGAGTGAATATTATTGTAAGGAAATAGAATATAGTATAAAGTTAGATGATTATTCACTGTACTGTATACTATGTACTGTAAATGTGATTAAAGCTGCACTCATCAACATAATCAGCTTAAACTTTAACAGTTAAAGAGCCAGATATTTTTCTCAGGAGTTGGTGGAAACAAAAATAGAGTCAATATTAAACGAATGCTCGTCAGAAGATCCAAACGTGACTGCACATAAATTACACCATTGCTTTATCTGCTGGATGTGTAAATAGTCATCTGTCTGTGGAGTACCTCTGCCGTAACAACTGTTACGTCATCTTCTGTTGTTGCCAAAATGTCGACGTTGGCCCATGTGGCCATGATTCAAATGACATCAATCAAGGGCTTTTCTTTAAAGGTGTTCAAAAGACTTCAGAGAAGTTTCCTGAAGGTCTATGCATACAGGCTGTTGTATGCTCCACATACTGTAAAGCCCCTTGGACTAGCTTTTGAACTGTGATATTAGGATCTATAAACAAACTTGACTTGAATGGCCATCTACTGTAGCTGATTTCTCCACAAACGAAATGTTTTTCCAAAACCTGGTCACTAGAGGGCATGTAAGTGTGTTTATCTCTGTAGCCCGGTTTCTCTGAGTCTAAAAACGGTGTATGGCTTTAGATGTTGAGTGTGAGAAAGACTGTACAGAAAAGCTTGGAGAAACATCACAGTTACGCATAGGCAATAATTTCAAATGAACTCGCCTGTCTGCAGCACAGTTTACATTATAACAGCAGTCTGTCACTTTGTTTTTGATCTCTGAGTTTGAAAATCACCGTTAAAGCCAAGATAATGTCTTTTGCGTACTGAACATTTGGAATTCTTCTGGTGAGTCCTGTTGTTCTGAGATATCAGAGGTACCATAATGCCTATGTGGAGAACTAAGAGCTTTAACTAGAATAAACTACAAATTGTCCAACCTGTTAATGTTGGTATTGTTAAGACTCTAGAAACATACAACAATAGCAAGCAAAATTAAGAAAATATCCAACCTAGAAAATCCCTCCTCCTCCCTTCAGAGCCACTTTCCAAAACACATGAACGTGCACTGCCTGACTTCAGACTGCCTCTTAGCCCTCACTGCTGGCCAGTTGGGAGATGTGTAAGAGGCTAGTTCGCTACGTTCAACAAGCTGACTGAGCTTTTCTCGTAAAAAAAAATACACTGAATGCCACAGTCATATAAAAAACAAGCAAAGTGGCCATCATGAATGCTGCTGCAGCAGCTGTTTGATTGAGCTGAGGGGCTGTGTGCTTTGTGCTACTGAGTTATCAAGCTGCTGAGAAGCAGAGGGCCTGGTACTGTGAAGGCAACACATTGTTGTCATCACAGACTGTACCCAACCACCTCACATACAAGAAAACACCTTACATTATCATAATGAACATAAACAATCAACAATGCTATTGTTATGCATGGCTGTATTAGTATTGAGAGATTCTGGCTACACTTTCTCTGCCATTTTTTGTGCCACAAGCTCGCTAATAGCTATCGGTAATAGCTAATGTATTCATTCATAGTGCGCCAAGTCTCATGATAGATTCATGCACAACGAATGCAGGGGCAGAGTGCACACAGTTGAATGGTACGTTGGTAGGTCAGCAGGAAGACTGTCCAAACATTTAATTTGATCTGACTGACCCATCGGGCAGGCTGCGGAACCCACAGGCTCCTGACTTTTCCTTTTTTACGATTGCTGATGCAATGAAAAGAGATTTTTCTGCAGATAAAACAAAAATGGCTTCTAAAATAACTTTCCAAGCCTAATTTTAACTCAATATAGATATAGGTTTTCTTCGATAGAAGCGGCAGAAGGGAACTTTGTCTCCAAATCAATAGAAAGATAGTGTAGTGTTTTTGTGTGTGTATGTGCCAACCTTGTGGTCACAAGACAAACTGGATCGTTCCATTTTGCGGGTCCTAGAGGGAGACGATGGGGAGGATACACATCTGTCTGAAACCTCTGGCACTGCCATAAAAACAATCACATAGGGAGAGATAGTCATCATATTATTATTCAATAAGAAGAAAGAAGAAGAGGAAGAAGAAGAAGAAGAACTACAACAACAACAACAACAAAAATGTTTTCTAGTTCAGTTGGTTTGAATGGCTGGTGCAAAGTTGAACACTCCACCACCTCTTTAGAAAATTTATAAAGTGAATCATTTGAGCTGAACTGCAGCGGGACAGCAATGGTTTCTAGGAGTTCAGTTGTTCATGATTGTACGTACCATTGAAAGTGATGTTATCGCCCAGGCCCGGAGACACAAGCACCGTGTCGTACTTCTCTCTCCCTTTCCTCCACTCCTCCTCCCGCATCCTCCTCCACATCTCCTCCCTCTGCCTCCTCCACTCCTCCTCCCTCTGCCTCACCATGCGGATCTCTTGCTCCACCAGCGACTGGCTGCTGAGAGAGCGTAGTTTGAAAAAAGGATTTGACGAGAAAGTGCTCTCCTGGGTTTCCATAGACACAGGGGCGGAGCTAAGACAGAACTCAGAAGCGCTGCGAATGATCAGATTGGAGGTTTCCACAACAATGACGTTGGCAGAAGGCACCGTATCCAGGCTTGTCGGCCAATCGGAGAGGCCTCCAATTGCAGAGGAGAGTAGGCGGTTCCTGGAGGCGGAGCTGGAGCAGTCAGGCTCCAAGATAATAACATTATTGGCTGTCATTTCATGGTAGACTGATCGGGGAAGGGAAGAGGAGCAGGAGCAGGAGGGGGACGGGGAGACGGACAAGGTAGGGGTGCGGCAGGCCGGAGGTCTGGGTGGAGATCGTCCTGTTTGAAGGGTGGATGGTCTGAACACAGAAAACACAAAAACAAAAAATACACAAATTTCACTTTTGCTCCATTAATCCTGTTCACAGTAAAAGGAAACAACGTTATCAATGGAGACATTGGAATTTTGAAACTCTTCAATAATACTTGTGATAATTACAATAATCTATATTTCTAAAGCTGGTTTAATATCTCTCCTAATCTATCCCCCTCTCAACCTGCTTCAGCCCCGCATAAATCTACTGTACACTCCCAATGCAAACCCAATCTATAATACCCTTACTACACCACAGACACTGTTTTATACTGAGGTACACGCTCTACACTGCGCCAGTGGACCAAGCGTGTAGAACCAATGTTACAACGGAGAGGCTGGCTGGGACACTACCATCTCCATGTTTGTTACCTAGATATAGTCAGGCTCTGTGCAATCATTCCCCTCTCTCTGCGGTGTCGCTCTTCTCTCTCCAAAGTTAGCCGGATCTCTCTCTCCACCGGAGTCTCTGGCTCCTCCAGGGGGCTGCGGTATGACAAGTCATCCAGGCCTGAGTCCTCCGAACTGGGGGACAGGGTGGAGGAGAGGGGTGGCTCCCTTGGCACTGGTGGATGGATCTCCCTTTGAGAGAAGAGGAGGAAACACAGCTCATGTTAAAATTAACACTAAAAGTCAACTAAACACATCATGCATTATTTTATGCATTATGCATGTTTTTATCTGATCTATGGTAAGAGAGAGGGGACTACAATAAAACGAGGAGATTTACGGGAGGAGCCCTCCAGGGCTAAGAAATGAAGCAAACGTGGAAGTAACATAAACTGCAGTCCTTCAAATGTCCACTTGAGGCTCCAGCAGCTTGTGTCAAAATGTCAAGCAACAGCAGAAATGAAGTGTTTACAGCCTCGGTCTCTGTAGCAAACCGTCCCACTCATGACAACTGCACAGGGGGAGATTCTTATATAACTCACTCCATTAAATTATGTTAAGGCTTAAAATGATGCATAATTGGAGGCGAGGCCTCTGTGAGTGACAGGTTTCAGCGAGCTGTCTGCTGGGCTTCACTGGGCTTCTGATAGTTAGTGTTTGTGCCTTTTGGAAGATTTGAATGCAAATATCAGACAAACACGCTCATCTGTCTTTCTGTGCTGTCATTGTAATAACAGACTGGAGGGGAGGGACACGTGATGTGTCGGATTAATGAGCGACCCTGTTAGTGTTAACCGGCAGACAGCTGCTGGAGCTGGACAGCTCTGGAGGAGACAGCTGTGGAGCTGAGCATCGACCATCCAACATCACCACGAGCCGGGGGAGACCACAGCAGCAGAGGAGAGCGAGAACGGAGCCAGGTGGTGAACAACCCTGAGGTTGTGGCAGATGGAGGACCAGCAGAGCAATGATGGACATCCCACAGAGCATCGAGTACGTCTGCTTAAAAGTTAGCATTGCTATGTTAACTGCTGATTGGTGAGGCTAACGGCGGATCAACAGGGCTAACAGCTGATCAGCAGAGAAAGATGAGTCCATGTAGAGCCTCTCTACACAATGTCTGGACATCACCCCTCTGCATTTCCCCTCCTCTGCTCCTCAGTTGAACTGTAAATTATCACTAAGTGCCTTCAACAAAATAGTTCTCACTGCCAAACCTTTAACCTGTCTGCTAGATCCTCTCCCTGCACCACAAGATCTTCTTCAAATTCTAGTTCCCTCTATCCTCAACATCATCAACAAGCCACTCTCCACTGGTGTGGTGCCCTCAGTCTTCTAATCCGCTGTTATTAAAAATCACCTAAAAAAGAAAACCTCAATCCAGAAATCCTCTAAAATTACAGACCCATGTTGGGCCTCATGCCACATGGCTCAAACAAAGAGAAGGCCTCTAGGGAAAATCAAAAGCCTAACTACGAGGGCCTTATCAATATGAGGAGTTGAAGAACAAAGGAACTGAACCAACGGCCAAAAGGTGTGAAGAACTGTAACTCAAGGTATGACACACCCCCAAAACTTTCACCCGGTCCCTATTGGCCACGGGCCAGGAAACTCCGTCAGGATCACAATGACATCACTCAGAGTTTAAAGGTCAGGAGACCCCTCTGCATGTTGCATTCCTAGGGTAACGTGATGCTGTGGAGAGACTCCGGTTTCATCCAATAGCTGTTTTTTTAAAAGATTTTTTTCAGGCATAGACACCTTTATTTGACAGTTGATAGACAGGAAATGGGAGGGAGAGGGGGGTGTGACATGCAGCAAAGGTCCTATGGCCAGGATTCGAACCAGGGTCCACTGCTTATGGGGCATGCGCTCTTAACCACTCGACTCTCTGAACGCCGTGTTTCATCCAATAGTTACCGTAATAGTTACCATAGTTACTGTTGAAAAACGTGAGACTGTTTTTGTTTTTTACTTTCGTTTTTGTTGGAATGTTTTTTATTATTGTTTTGGATCCAGAGAGGAACACTGCACAACCCAGTCGTTCCTTACTGCCTGCAAAAGGAAGAAATAATCTTCAGAAGGAGACGGAACCACCGAGGTCCGGTCCTTCTATCACTTCGACAACGCTCTGTGATAGCAGCCTGCCTGTCAGCTAGTAGGACGCTACAGCTGACTATAGGGTTGCCAACCGTCCCTTGTAAAACGGAATTGTCCCATATTTAAAAACAAAATTACGCATCCCGTATTGAGCTGAAAAGGGACTCACTTTGTCCCGTATTTCCGTGAGAATCAAAATGTTTTTTAAAATGTCAATGGAATCGATGAATGACAGGGCATTTTACATGAAAATTTACGTTAGTCTTATTGCCATCCCTCTCCTGCTCTGTGACCAATGATCTGACAGCACACTCACACATGAGAATAACAATGCAGAATCTTCTCGTCGGTCGAGGTACTGTTGCTTGCAAGAAGATACCGGAAGACAAAAGACTGGGGCAACTGGGAAAACAAACCAGCATGGCTAACACGGACGAGATGGATTCACTGATTCACCTTCCACCACGAGCAGTAACTTTACTCCTCCGAGAAAAAAAAAGGCTGCAAAAATACAGACTTGAATGGGAAAAAGAAAACATGTAGCTGGAAAAAGTGTAGATAATGTCTACAAGGCGCACTGTACTGTCTGCCGGCGCTCTTTTTCTGTAGCCCATGGTGGACTGTTTGACGTGAAACAGCATACTTCGAGTGGTCGACACATTAAAAACGTGAGGGACAACCAGGTGGACCCTTGACCGGTTTGTTGTCCACCAGGCAACACCAGAGGCAGACAGGTGTGTAAAAAAAATAAGAATGTTTTTTAAGTCCAATAAATGTCAGTATTTTATGGTCAAAAAAAATGCTTAGTGTAATAAATAGAGATGTTTCGATACCAGTTTTTCCCTCCCGATACCGATTCCGATACTCGTGCTGTGGGTATCGGCCGATACCAAGTACCGATACCCATACCGGTGTGTTATTAAAAAAAATGATCATACTACGCCTGCATGACTGTGATATGATTATCATTGTGGTGAGGCCTGGCTCAGGTTAAACCCTTTGTCACACTGACTGAATAAAGCAAATGGAAGCCATTTTTTTAATTCATTTTTAATTAGAACAGTATAAAATAGTCGTGCAACAGCAACTTAAATAAATAAATCTAGGAATAATATACTTTTTTTTTTTATTAAAGTGCAGTCACAATGTTGTAAAATAAAAAAGGCATTTAAATGACTTAAAATCACCCAGTGTGATGTTAAACTTTGCAAAGACATGGGGCACACGTCGGAGCTCCAAATCAGAGTTCGGGTACCCGCGGGTAGCTGCCGGGTGACCCGCACAATTTGGATGAAACGATTGAAAAATAATGTATTTTGTGTCGGAGAGCGCGGGTTTGGTTTTGCGATTGCCGTTTTCACGGCATCACGTGCGAGATAAATAAATAAATAAAACAATTATTAGCGACACCTCTACAAAAATATGCCTGCGTTTCAAAATGAAAAGCATTTATATTTCATATGAGCCTCCCAGAGCTCCCATTCCCCACGCTAGCTTACTTTCATTTTTAAAAATTGCGTCCGTCTAATTTTCCTTCGGGTGCGGGTCGGGTGTCGGTATTAATTTATAGCGGGTCGGCTCGGGTGTGGAATACTGTCGGAAAATGGGTCCGATGCGGTTTTAAGTACGGCGGGTATGGGCGGGTTTGGAAAATAAGACCTGTGCAGGACTCTGCTCCATTTGTCCGTGGAATTAATCCGTGTTTGTTTGGTAACGCCTCGCTGCATGTTCAGTATGCAGCTGTTTTTGTCTGAAATTATTAAGTTTCATTTTGATTGAAAGTAAACAGAGTTGTGTGCATAAATTTCTCGTCCCGCGTCCCTTTCATACACAACACTTAACGTTAGCTTGCTTGTGTTTTGAAGTAGCTCGCGTTTGCATATGTGTGATGACCCGTGACATGTGACCTGTGACCCGTACAAAAAGAGATCTCAGACTGGCCATCCTGTACGTCAGTCAGGTGGCATAGACTCGACCTGTTGCAAGGTGCCCTCTGGTGGATACCAACACTCATAGCCGGTAAATAGATTCCTATTTCTTATAAATTACGTGGCATCGGATCGGTGCCTGGACTCCAGCACTCGCCGATACCGATGCCAGCATTTTCGGCAGTATCAGAGGCATTTCCGATACTGGTATCGGAATTGGAACAGCTCTAGTAATAAACACATACAATTGATGGATGAATATATAAAATAGATAAATAATACATAAAGTAATACATAGATGAATAATAGATAAAGAATACACACTATACTGTATTCATACATATATACAACCTTACACATGTCAGTTCAAACAGTCCATAGATAGAAAGATGTAACGTGCATAATTTATTTATTTATGTTGTTTATTTCGGGCATGTCAATTCATCATCATCACATTTCATCGTTGTTCAATAATACAATACACATGGCCGAAAGGGAAAAGCGGGAGAAGCCAAAGCTTATCTAGTCCCGCCCCCATTACCCACAGGATAAAATCTTCACACTAATCTTTTCTTATCTTTTGCATTTTACATTTTTACCTAACAATTTCTTTTACTATGACCTTTGACAGAACATATTACAGCAGTAGCATACAGAGCTGAATTCAACTCTAGACAGTACATACAGATTACGTGTGTGTCTGCACATGTGTCCATATTAGTCCGTCATGAGTGAACAACAGTCTCATCTTATAGCCAGGCGTGTCACAAGGTCAGAATGATGGTCCAATCGACAGAGAGCAAAAGTCCAGTGTATTTAGTGTTTGTTGGGATGGTGTGAAAGCCCTTTTTTATGCCATTTTTATTTTATTCATCCGTCTCCTCTGCAGCTTTCGCCGTTGATAACTTCGCCATATCCTCCCGATTAGTTGCTACGTCAACTCGCATCAGTGCCACAAACTCACGAATTGTGGAGATGTCAGAGCGCATCCCGACCACAGCACTCCGAGTATTGGCGATGTCAGTCCTCACACTGGTCTGCCCAGTAGCGATCTTTCTCATTTTCCGATATTGCATAAAGATTCCAAATCCCAAAACGATCGTTCCAATTGTCATGAAGGTGAACATGTACACGTCCTCGACATCCTCCACATCCAGTGCAGCAAGGCAGATGACTTTCCACTTTCCCCAAGCATCCATAGCGTAGCCGGACATGAAGGTCCCATCCGGGCATGTCGGTTCGCCAGAACCCGCACTCTGTCGATGGCATTCAGTGACCAGCTCAGCAACTCCATCGTGGATTGATCAGTTGATTGATTGGTTGAGAATGTTGTTGTGCAATATTAAACAAGTCTCCAATCGAGTGACTTTAGTGTGCCAATTTACAGAGCTCAGTGAAGTTCTTCACAGCTCAGAAGAAGTGTTGATAACTAGCAGTAGTGTCACGTACCTAAGTTATCTCCACATTGTTGATACCCATTATAACAACATCCTGCTACACACAGCTGGCATTGGCCTTGGACCATACAAGTTTCTCAGGTTCAACTTATTGTTTGGGTACAGAATGTTTTTTTTTGTTCTGCTCCCATGCCGTCTCAACACAGTGTCTGTTGAGTCGTGCCTCTGACCTTAATCAACCATCCAGTAGTAATCTGCATTGATCAACGGTTGAATTTACATATTTTTTTTTAAAACTACTTAGTGCTGTTGATTTTTTAACATCATCTTCTAGCTCATTCCATAGTTTAACACCTTTTACCGATAAGGAAAAGGATTTTAACGTTGTCCGTACCTTCCTTTGCCTGAAGATCATGTTCCCTCTGAGATTGTAACTCTTCTCTCTGTCTAGGAAAAGTATTTGCAGGTTGTGAGGGAGGCTTTTGTTAGCAGCCTTATACATCATTTGTAGTGTACGATATTTTATTAAGTCATATAGTTTGAGTATTCTTGATTCGATAAATAACTGATTTGTGTGTGCCCTATAGTTGGCATGATGTAAGATTCTCAGGGCTCTTTTTTGGAGTATTAACAAAGGCTGTGTGGAGCCTTTGAATGTGTGCCCCCACACCTCTGCACAGTATTGCAGGTGTGGAGAGACTAGTGCGCAGTACAACATATGAAGTGCTTTTTGATTTAATATTTTTTGTGCTTTCAAGAGTATGGACACACTCCTGGCCAACTTCCTTTTTAACTGTCTTATGTGTGGCTTCCAACTTAACATGTCGTCGATAATCACACCCAGTACTTTATTCTCATGGACCCTTTCAATATTTACTCCGTTTACTTGAATGTTAGTACTATTATTGCATTCTTTTTTTCCATATAGCATATATTTTGTTTTCCCAAGATTTAGTGATAATTTATTTATATTAAACCACACATGAAGTTTGGCCATTTCATGATTTACTGTTTCCACAAGTTGGTTCAAGTCACTCCCAGAACAGAAAATATTTGTATCATCCGCGAATAATATTAATTTCAGAATATGTGACACTTTGCATATATCATTTATATATAGTATAAACAGCTTTGGACCCAGAACTGACCCCTGTGGAACCCCACAGATTATGTCCAGGCTAGTCGATGTGTTGTCACCTATTTTAACATATTGGGATCTCTTATGTAGATAGCTCTTGACCCACTGCAGTGCTACACCTCTAATGCCATATCGCTCCAGTTTAGCTATTAATATATCATGGTTAACGGTGTCAAATGCTTTTTTCAAGTCTATGAAGATTCCTATAGAATATAGTTTTTGTTCAATAGCGTCGGTAATGATTTCCACGGACTCAGTTAGAGCAAAGGCAGTCGAGTGGTTCCTTCTAAATCCATATTGGCTGTCATATAGCAGTTTGTGTTTGTTGATGAAGTTATCTAACCTATTGTTGAATAGCTTCTCTAGGATTTTTGACAGTTGTGGCAGTATTGAGATTGGTCTGTAGTTAGTAAACTCATGTGAGTCACCACTCTTAAACAGTGGCACAACTTTGGCAACTTTCATTTTGGTGGGAAATATCCCGGTTTGAAATGACAGATTAAACATGTATGTTAGAGGTGAAATGATTCCGTCCAATACTTTCTTAATTAGCCTCATGTCGAGGTCATCAACATCACTGGAGGTTTTTGCCACACATTTGTCGACCAGATGTCTAATTTCTGTGTCCTTCACTGGTGTGAGAAACATTGAGCAGGGAGTTCTGTCTCCATCCTTGTCAAAATGGTCCCAGTGTAGGGGTGAGTCAGGAATGTCCTTGGCTAGCTCTGGTCCGATGTTTACAAAAAACTGATTAAATCTATCTGTTATGACTTCCGGGTTATCTTCCTGCATGTTGTTATAATTGAAGTAGGGAGGGTAGTTTGGTGTTGTGCTTTTATTATTAGTCACGGTCTTTAGAATATCCCATATTTGTTAGTATACTTCATATTTTGTGCTAATAGATTGCTGTAATATTCTTTCTTGCATTCCTTTAGGATGCTGTTTAGCTTGTTTCTATACCTTTTATATCTCACTTCAGACTGGGCCGTCCTTGATTTTAGGAACTGTCTATACAGAGTGTTTTTCTTCCTGCAGGCGTTTATCAAAGTTTTTGTGAGCCATGGTTTCTCGTCCTTCCTCTGATTTGTGTTTCTCTTTTTCACAGGACAGTGTATATCATACAGTGTTTTAAATATTTGTAGAAAAGAATCATATGCTTCATTCACATCTGTTTCATTATAAACACTGTTCCAGTTTTGCCTCAGTAGTTCATTTTTCAGTGTATTCATTCCTTCTTCAGTTCTGACCCTTATATATGTGTTTTTATTCGGTGTCTGTCTCACAGTGTATTTATAGTCATAGATAGCAAAGATTGGTAGGTGGTCACTTATATCATTTATCAGAAGTCCACTTTCTGTGTCAGTAACATTAGTAAAAATATTATCAATTAGAGTAGCGCTGTGTGTCGTGATCCTGCTTGGGCGTGTGATGAGAGGTTGTAAGCCCATTGTAAACATTAAATTAATGAACTCGTCAATTACCGTGTTTTGTTTTGGATTGAGTAAGACAATGTTTATATCACCACAGATAAAGACTCTCTTTTGGCTTGTTTCAGAGAATAATTCTCCCACATATTCATTGAAGTCCTCTATTTTTGAGTCAGGTGCTCTGTAAATACAGCTTACAACTATATTTTTACCTTTCATTACACAGATTTCGATTGTCACACATTCCAATAAGTGATCCACAGCTTTAGACATGTTTTGTACCGTCTCATACTTGATGTTATTGTCAATGAATAGTGCCACTCCTCCTCCGCCTTTGTTTCTCCTGTTAACACATACGAGATTATATCCATCCAGGAAAAAATCTGTGCCTTTGTCTTCATTAATCCATGTTTCCGACACTGCAATGATGGTGAATGGGGTCTTGAAGTGATTTAGGTATTCCTTGATGTGGCCGAAGTTGGTGTATAGACTCCTGCTATTAAAGTGAATAAGAGACAGTTTCCTGTCCATCTCAATGCTATCGTTGTATTGAACTTCAGTGTAATACTTGCAATTCCCAGTCATGTTGAAACAGAAGTGATTATCCGGGTCAATTCTTTCATTCGGGTCAGATAAGGTATGATTCACACGGTGATTTATAATGAACTCCACACTTCCCTGCTCAGCAATCCTTTCAGATATTCCCATCATACCATCAGTCCTTGTAAGAACCGATAAACTTTGCTGCGCTGTAGTTATGGAGTGTTCGTTAGCCATACCTTAGTTGTTGTATTTCTCCAGCTCATCCTTACTCCTGATCTGGATTATTTTGACTTCTTCAGCTGATGCTCCATTTGTTTTGATGTAGATTCTGCAGTTTGCTGTCCAAGTGTGTTGTATTTTACCACCCTTTTTCAGTTGGCGACTGAAAACATTACATTAATTTGATGGCAAACTCCGCCCAGCTGATGCAACACCAGCATATGCCAGGTTAGTAATCAAGTGAACCCACTCTCGCTGTGAGTCGCGGACAGTTTGTGTAATGATGCTGCGATCAAAGGCTGCAACAGGCCACTGTCTTCGGCTGGGTCGGGCTCTTGATCAAACATTTGTGTTTTGTTTTTTAATAACTCAAATAATGACTATTTCCAGCTAGAAAACGTGCACCTCTCTCCTCCCTCCATTGTTTGTGTTGCTGCGTGGTGTTACACGTGACTTGTGTGAGTTATCCTCGTGCTGGAAACGTGACCCCGAGACGCAAGAAGAAAGCAAAAATGTATATTTTTACTAAGGAAAATGACAAAAGTAATAGTAACGCACAGTGACTTGAGTAAGTAACTTTTACCTGATAACTGGTTTGGAGATATTTACGAGTTAGATTACTCGTTACTGAAAACAGTGGTCAGAGAGTAACGCGTAGGCAATGACAACCTGTGTCGGCTTTACAGTTACAGTTAATGTGCCGGCCGGGCTCGGACACAACGTGCACGGGCGCGTTGGGCCCGATCTCAGCTCTACTCAGGTCCAGCCGCGACTTTACTGAGGTTTGCCCAGTGTCAGCAGCAGGAGGACGGTCAGCTCACCTCCCAGAGCCTTGCACTGAATTGCTGAGACTGATTTAGGGACCGTCATTAAATTACTTAGCATAAATAAATTAATTGAAAGTAATTGCAGTTTTTATATATCTATATCTTCCATGTCATGTGGCCCAGTGACTCCAAACCAGCAGCAGATTGTATTAGTAAACTGGACAAATGAGACAAAGCTCTTTTTATTGTACTTATTGTATTTTATATGAATATTCATATGCAGAAATTATGATTTTTTTCTCAGTAACTTCGATGTCAGGTGTCCCACTGACTTCTGAAACAAATTCTGTTTCCATAAAAATCTATAATAATAAAGAAAATAATGGTAAAAAAAAAAAAGTTCTCTAATGTCTCATGTCTTCGATTCTGATTCTGAAATTCTGAAATTCTGAAAATGTTTTTTTTTTTTTTTTTTTTTAAATCTCACCAGCAGTCACCATTTAAGGGGTTATTTTTCAAAATTTTCTTCTGGGGGGGCATTCCCCTGGACCCCCTAGTGTTGCTAAGTTATCAAAACAATCTTGGGGAAACACTGTATGTTCTAAGAATTTTGGACATGTGAGGCGAACTATTTCTTTCTTAGCTGAAGCCGACAACGAAACAAAATAAGTGTAAAGAGAGACATACTGGAGCCCTGTATTTTCCTACTTTTTTGTTCTTTGCCAATCACACCTATGACTAAGCATGATAGCCATATTCATCATAATGTGTTGCTTTTAAGTAGCTGGGAATATGATTAAAAGCATGTGGAAATGTATAAAATGGTATTCAAATCAGACCCCCACTTTTTTGTGTCCCCCCCACTTTTCAAATCGATGTTACACCCTTGTATACGTGTGTGCCTGCACAAATATATCGTGCCAGTAGGTGGCAGTGTCACTCCATGTAAGCCATGCGTTATGGAAATACTGCGCACTTGTATCTGACTTCTGAGTAGTAAACACCGTTCCTCTGAAGTAGCTTGCCTGCTAGCTTTCTTGTCATTCTTACAATACAACACTTTGCATTCCAATTTACCAATTATTTATCTTGTAATAACCTCCATGAACCCTTCCAATCCGATTTCAAATCATTCCACTCTTCCGAAGCAACACTTACTAAAGTGAACAATGGTTTTCTCCTTTCCGTTGACTCAAACCAAACCTCTTTGCTTTACTTCTGGACTTCTAGAGGTGCAGCTTTTAAAAACGTTGATCACATTAACCTCCTATATCAGCTCGAGAATCAAATTGATGTGAGAGGCTTAGCTCTGTCTTGGTTTAACTCTTACTTGACTGATAGGACACACTGTGTAGTCCACAACAACATGATCTCAGACTGCTCAAAAGTGCAATATGGTGTTCCACAGGGATATGTCTTGGTCCACTGCTCTATTTATATGCTACCCCTTAGTGTTCTCACTCGCAAGTTTAATATTTTTTTCACTGTTGTGCAGATGACACACAACTATATGTACCATTTTTGCCAAAAGACCAGTCTCAAATATAAGATATTGACAAGAATGTCTATGCTCTATTAAGGACTAGGTGTCACCAAACTTCCTGCTCCTTAATGGAGATAAATCTGAACTTCTTATGGTTAGTCCTCATATCAAGAGCCATCTGTTTGGAGACACGCCCTTTAAATTTGAAAAATGTGTTATTTTCCCATAGCCCCTCCATCAAAAACCTTTGTCACTTCTGGTTCCCCCTTGCATTTGACTTACATATTAAAGATTTTACTAGACCTACCTTCTCTCATCTCTGCAACATTTAAAAAATCAGGGCCCATATTCACAAAGATTTTTATCTTAATGTTAGGAGTACTCCTAAATTGGACTAAAAGTTTTTATGTAGGAGTCGTTTCTTAAAAGTAATTCACAAAGCCACTGAGACCTACTTTTAGTTATGAAAACAGTGAACTCCTAAACTAGAAGTAACTCTCTGTTGCTATGAATGACGTTATTTTATAAGGACGGACTTAGAAGCGGTCACAATGGTGATTGGTTGTTGAGTGACAGGGCAGCCCATTGAAAAGTCATTTACGCTACGCAGTGCATGAAGTGAAAATAAGGAAGTTGCCTACAAGCCCATGACAAAGCCTATGAAAAGATATTCGATAAAGAAATGTATTTATGCGGAGAATTACGTGCACCCCCCCGCTCCAAACAAAAATGCTTTGGCCAAATAAAATTAGAAGATTGCGATGAAAAACGTTTACACGTCCACGTAGGCCAATTATCCAATAGGACTATGTTGTGACACTATAAATGATAGCCGTTCAAGTTCAACAATGGAAACAATGGAAACAACGAAGAAAAGGACAAGAAAGCCCAATTGGTCACAAGACCAGTTGCTGCTCCTGGCCCAGTTGGTGCTTGAATTTAGACAAACGATCAAGGGTAAATTTGGCTCCGGGGTAACGAGCAAGGCAAAGCGGGATGCATGGGAAAGCATCAGCTTCAACATCAATGCTGCGTTCCAAGCAGTATCGCGTTCAGCCGACGACTGCGAGAAACGGTGGTATTTGCTGCAATCTCATTCTAGGGCTGAGATTGTAGCCTACAAACGAGCCATCGAGAAAACAGGTGGGAATTAAAATTGCTAATTTACAATGCAATTTACAAAAGCCAAATACAAAATAATCTTTATGTTTACAGTCTTGTTTTATCCAAAGTGCTATTTTGATATGAAGATGTTTAAATGTAAGGTAGCCTATGTTTTACATATCATTGAAATATTATATGCACAGGAGCAGGTTCAGCTCCAAAGCCTTAGTCCCTAGTGGTGTACAGCATGCTGGGGTCAGACACAAGTATCACTGGTGTTGAGGGTGCAGATGACCCAGCTATGCTGTTATTGTCAGAGATAGAGGGGTAAGCATTATGCAGTAATCAGACACTAAAATGTATACATAGTGATATTTAATGAAATGACACCAAGCTCCCAAAAACGTGTTCAGAAATAAGGATCCTAATTACAATATGTCTCCCCTACAGGGAGGATCAACGCCCAGAAGCTGCAGGCCCCCCTCTTCCTCTCCCAGCCGCCCCTCTTCCTCTCCCACGTCCTCCTCTTCCTCTCCCACATCCTCCTCTTCCATGTTCTCCACCTCCACCTCCATGTGCTCTTTCTCTTCTTGCAGCTCCTCTTCCAGCTGCAGCTTCTCTCTCCAGTGGCTGTGGGCCTCTGTCACCTCCTGCCTCCCCTCTCCTTTCTGCTGCAGGTGCCACTTCCTCACCCCTGATGGAGAAAAAAATTAAGCTTGAAATGCGTGTGCTTAGATGGCAAAAGAAAGTATTGAAAGAAAAAGAGAAGCTTGTGAAATTGAAGAGTGAATATTACAGTTTACGACTAGAGAAAATGAAAAATGAATAAATGGCTTTGGATTAAATGTGGTTTGCTGTATTTTATAAAATTTTGTCTTACCATTGTGTATTGACAAAGTGATCCCTGTATGCCAGTCCACTTTGTTCCACTTCATCCACATTGTCATTATCATCATCATCATCATCATCATCATCATCATCACGATCATCCTCTGGCTGTGAGATATTCCTTTGTTGGCAAATGTTGTGAAGAACACCACACACAGTGATAACTCTGCTGGCTCTCTCTGGGCTTAGTCTGATTTCGCTGTGTAGCACATGAAATATGAAATATTCCTCTCTCCACAACACTGCGTGTCCTCTTGTGTGCTCTAAAATACACCAAGAAACCCAAGACATTGTTAATTGTGTATAGTCTTTAAGTCAGGGTATAGAATTGTATGACTAGTAAATAGCCTAAATGCTGTACAGTCATCACAACCTACCTGTTATAGCTGAACTGTGGTCCCGGCTGTGGATTGAGGTAAGGTGTCAGGAGCCACCTTTTGCATGGATACCCACTGTCCCCCAGCAAGTGACATCCAGCTGGTACATGGTGCCTCTCGAAAAGCTGCATCAATCCACTCTCCATCAAAATTAGGGAATCATGTGTTGATCCAGGCCATTTGGCGACAATGTCCAGTATATTGTAATGTGCATCAAAGACGATTTGTGTGTTGATGGAATGAAGCTTTTTCCGATTGACAAAGACGTCTTCGTCCTGAGAAGGTGCAATTATTTTAATATGCTTCCCATCAATGGTGTTATGGCCTGGTTTTGGCGTCTGATTTATTCTTTGGTTATGTTTTGTTGTACACCTTGTTCTTTCTCATCTCCCCTGTTTTCACCTGCAGTGCTGGAGGGCGGCTGGAGGCAGAGTCAACCCACTTACACAGGGGCAGCGAGGCCCACCTGGTTTCCATCCCCACCTAATCATCTCACTATAGAAGCCAGCCCGGACTCAACTTCTGTGCCAGATAATTCCGTCTCGTCGGTAGAGCCAGTCGCTTACATCTTTAGAGTATCTAACAGTGTGTTTATCTCGGTGTGCGCAACTTTTTGTCCTGACCTTTTTCCTGTGTTTCTTTCGCTAGCTCGGCGCCTCGTTGCCCTTTGTGTTTTCCGAGGACCAGCCTCCTGCCTCCAGCCGCCTGCAGCTGCGGACACCTTTAGTTGTATTTTTGAACCTGCAGAATCTTGTTTAATAAACTTTTGTGGCCAACTCCCGAACGGTCTCTCACTTTGGGTCCACCTCCTTTCGTTCGGCCGCAACAGAATTATCTGGCCAAGAAATGGACCCAGCAGAGACCGAACGCATGAGACAAGTGCTCGCACACCAAGGCACCCTGGTTGGTCAGCACGAGACTACGTTGAGGCAGGTGTTGGACCATCTTCGGGAGCTCACCACCAGCGTAACACAGCTCAGCGGATGGATGGACGCCCTCGCGGACCAGCTCACTCCCTCGACCCCCTCTGCAGAGCCTCTGCCCCCGCCGGCGGCGCCCACAGCACCGCCAACGGAGGATTCCCCCGGCGTTTCAACACCACAGCCACGAGAACCATACATCCCCATCCCCGCCAGGTACTCAGGTGATTTAGGGACATGTGCTCAGTTCCTACACCAGTGCTCATTAGTTTTCAATCAGCAAGCTGCTTACATACTCTACTCATCAATCTAAGGTAGCCTTTGTAATGAGTCTGCTTTCTGGACAAGCTGCCGCCTGGGCTTTGGCAGTCTCTAATCAGCACCCTGAATTGAGTGCTAACTACAGTCGTTTTTCTGAGGAAATGAAGAAGGTTTTTGATCATCCTGTTAAAGGGCGAGAGGCTGAAGGTCAGTTACTGAACTTGAGACAAGGGAGTCAGCCAGTGGCCCAGTACGCAGTAGCTTTTCAGATCTTAGCCATTGAGAGCGCTTGGGACGAGTCAGCGCTCCAAGCTGTTTTTCTAAAAGGCTTGTCAGGAGAGATTAAAGACGAGCTAGCAGTGAGAGATGAAACCTCCTCGTTGAGTGAGCTGATGGATTTAGCCATCCGATTAGTTAACAGAATGAGAAAAAGACGTAGGGAGAGAACAGACAGGCAGAGGTTCCGCCCATTTCCCTCCTCACCTCCGAACACTACTACAGCAGCCTTCCTGCCGCCGCCTTCTCCCCCCACCATGTCTGAGGTACCCCTCGGTCGACCTGCTCCAGTGTCGCAAGAGGAGCCGATGCAGCTGGGACGAGCTCGACTTGCTCTAGCTGAGAGACAGCGGCGCCTACGCAATCGGCTCTGCATCTATTGTGCTCAGGAGGGACATTTTCTCGCCCAATATCGGAGGTGCCAAAAGACCAGGCTCATCAGTAAGAAGGGGGGCACTGGTGAGCCGAACCTCCTCCTCCGTCCAGGTCCTAATCAAAGGTATGTTACACTGGTCACAACAGACAATTCCAGTCCAGGTTTTAATGGACAGTGGGCAGATGATAACTTCATTGGCTCTAATCTCGTTGAGCATCATGGCCTCCAAGTAATTAAACTAGAAACCCCTAGAGAAGTACTGGCCATAGACAGCAGACAGTTGGAAGTCGTCATTCACAAAACTGAACCCCTAAAGCTAACTCTGTCAGGTAACCACCGGGAATTCATTGAACTATACCTTATTCAATCCCCGTTGACCTGTATAGTTCTTGGTTTGCCTTGGCTGAAAACACACAACCCACACATAGACTAAACTACTTCCACCATTCACTGCTTGCACTCAGCCATTCCAGAGAACAGCCCCGGCGCTCCAGAACCACCCGAAGAAATAGACCTAACCAACGTTCCCAGTGAGTATCATGACTTACAAGAAGCATTCAGCAAAGACCGTGCCCTCTCACTTCCACCACACCGACCTTATGACTGCGCCATAGACTTGCTCCTGGTTTCCCCCTCCCAACTAAAAAGACTCTACAACCTCTGCAAGCCGGAGAAAGAAGCCATGGAAAAGTACATCAATGACTCTCTAGCTGCAGGCCTCATCCGCCCATCCTTGTCTCCGGTAGGAGACAAGGATGCATAGACTATACAGGTTTGAATGAAATAACTGTTAAGAACAAATACCCGCTCCCTCTCATCGACTCAGCCTTTGGACCACTTCACGGGGCTAAGATCTTTTCAAAACTAGACCCAAGGAATGCCTACCACCTTGTCCGAATCAGAGAGGGGGGATGAGTGGAAAACGGCGTTCAACACACACTTGGGTCATTTTGAGTATTTAGTGATGCCCTTTGGTTTAACAAATGCACCTGCCGTCTTTCAGGCACTGCTTAATGATGTATTAAGAGACCTACTGAACAGAGTGGTATTTGTGTACCTGGGTGACATTTTAATTTTTTCACGCACGTATGATGAACATGTAAGTCATGTCAGAGAAGTATTGAGAAGACTGATGGAAAACAAACTGTTTGGAAAAGCTGAAAAATGTGATTATCATGTCACAACAGTCCATTTCCTAGGATACGTGGTGGAGAAGGGGCAGCTCAGGCCAGACCCAACCAAGGTAAAAACAGTAGAAGACTGGCCCCTCCCTGCCACACGAAAACAAATGCAGAGATTCTTGGGCTTTGCCAATTACTACAGGAGATTCATTAAGAACTATAGCCGCATTGCCGCTCCTCTCACCCAGTTGACTTCTGTAAAGAAAGCCTTTGAATGGTCACCCGCTGCTCAGAACTCTTTCAATGAACTGAAAATTATGTTCACTAATGCTCCTGTGTTGATTCACCCAGATACTGACCTTTAGTTTGTGGTTGAGGTGGATGCCTCTAATTCGGGGGTGGGGGCCGTCTTCTCCCAGCGCCTGCCTGCGGACCAAAAGCTACATCCATGTGCATTCTTCTCCCGTCGTCTCACCCCCGCTGAAAGAAACTATGACATGGGGAACCATGAGTTGCTGGCGGTGGTCCTGGCACCGCAGGAATGGTGGCACTGGTTGGAGGGAGCAGGTCACCCGTTCCTCATATGGTCCGATCACAAAAACCTGTCTTACCTCCGCTCAGCTCGCAGGCTGAACTCCCGTCAGGCTGGGTGGGCACTCTTCCTGGGGAGATTCAACTTCACACTCACCTATCGACCGGGCCCCAAAAACCTTAAGCCCGACGCCCTCTCACGCCAGTTCGCTCCTGCAGAAGAGAAGCCGGAGATGGAGACAATCCTCTCGCCATCCTACGTGGTGGGTGCAGTAAGGTGGGAGGTGGAGCAAGTGGTCCAGGAAGCCCTCCAGTCTCATCCAGCCCCGGACGGATGCCCCCCTGAGCGACTGTTCGTCCCACCTTCTGCTAGGGCTCCAGTACTACAGTGGGGACACTCATCCAAGTTGGCCTGTCACCCAGGCGTTCACCGGACCCTCTCCCTCATCCGACGGCGTTTCTGGTGGCCTTCGATGGCAACTGACACCAGGGAGTTCTGCTCTGTCTGCGCCCAAAGTCAATCCTCTCACCGCCCACCTGCTGGCCGACTGCAGCCTTTACCCATTCCTCCCCGACCCTGGTCACACATCGCTGTCGACTTTGTCACTGGACTCCCCCCTTCTGAAGATAACAACACCATCCTCACTATTGTAGACCATTTTTCCAAGGCGGTGCATTTCATTCCTCTCCCCAAACTCCCGACAGCTTTGGAAACTGCCAACCTGCTAGTACAGCATGTTTTCCGTCTGCACGGCATTCCCCAGGACATTGTTTCAGACAGAGGTCCCCAGTTCACCTCCCGACAACATCCGGATACCACCCACAATCCAATGGCCAGACAGAGCGGGCAAACCAAGGTTTGGAGTCTCCCAACCTCTTGGTCTACACACCTGCCTTGGGTAGAATATTTTCACAACTCCCTGGTCAGCTCCGCCACTGGGTTGTCCCCGTTCATGGTCACGCACGATTTCCAACCCCCCTTGTTCCCCTGCCAGGAGACAGAGGTTGCCGTTCCTTCAGTGCAGGCCCAGTTCCAACGAGCTCGCCGAGTCTGGTGGGAAGCCAGAGCTGCCCTGGAAAGAACAGCTGCCAGGAACCGACGGATAGCGGACCGTCATTGTACGCCGGCCTCCGAATATAAGGTGGGTCAGCAGGTCTGGTTGTCATCCCGGGACCTTCCTCTCCAGACAGACTCTCGAAAGATGGCTCCCAGATACATCGGCCCATACATCATCGACCGCATCATCAATCTCAGTGCCGTCCGACTAAAGCTCCCCGCAGCACTCAAGGTACACCCAGTCTTTCATGTGTCACTTCTTAAACCTGTAGTGAACAGTCTCCTCCGTCTCGTCGGTAGAGCCAGTCGCTTACACCTTCAGAGTATCTAACAGTGTGTTTATCTCGGTGTGCGCAACTTTTTGTCCTGACCTTTTTCCTGTGTTTCTTTCGCCATCTCGGCCCCTCGCTGCCCTTTGTGTTTTCCGAGGACCGGCCTCCTGCCTCCAGCTGCCTGCAGCCGCGGACACCTTTAGTTGAATTTTTGAACCTCAGCTTCCTGCAGCCGCGGACACCTTTAGTTGTATTTTTGAACCTGCAGAACCTTGTTTAATAAACTTTTGTGGCCAACTCCCAGACGGTCTCTCACTTTGGGTCCACCTCCGTTCGTTCGGCCGCAACAAATGGCACCGATCACACCAGGTATACCTGCAATTTCCATGAATTTGATTTTGATTCTTTGTTGCTGGCGATAGTCTAAAGGAAACCGGATAAACGGAGACGAATTATATGGGGTCTACAGAACGCGTTGATAGTTTGGTAAATAGAGCGGCTTACTGATCGCTGTGATATTCCTAAATTATCCGCGTTGCAGAGCTGCATTTTTCCCATAGCGAAATACCGGAGTGTTGCCAAGCATTTTAACTCCGGCGTAATTGGACTGTTTCGGTTCGTTGGGGAAGTTATTGCGTCTCTCACTAACTCAACCACAACTTCGATCCCTTTGCGGTCCATCCGATAACGTTTTAATAATTCCCCGTCATTTAGCGTCTCCAAAATATTCGGTCGTGGCTTCAGCCATTTTGGGACTTTTTGTGAGTAGGTCTTAGCGACTTAGGAGTCCTCTGGACTACTTATAACGTCTCCCAGACTTAGGTGCTACTTCTAGGCTTAAAATGTTTTGTGAATAACTCTTATTTTCAAAAATTAGGAGTCCTAAAGTTACGACTGACATGCCTATTATTTTTAGGAGTTGCTCCTAAATTCGCCTGTTAGGAGCTACTTTTAGCCTTAAGATTCTTTGTGAATACGGGCCCAGATCTATACTAACTCTGTCTGATGCGGAAACCCTGGTACACACCTTTGTCTCTTCCAGACTTGATTACTGCAACTTACTGTTTTCCGGCCGACCCAAATCTAGTGTGCCTAGAAGTCTTTCAACTTTCTCTCAGTCAACTTTCCGAATTCGGCTAGTGGGATCCTCACCAAAACCAGGAAATTTGATAATTAAACACCCATCCTGTTTTCCCTACATGGGCATCCAATCCAGGTTAGATTTGATTTCAAAGTCTGATGTCATCACACTTTATTTGCCAGCACATGCTCCCCGACCACAAAATGCTGGCCTTCTAAAAACTCCTTGGCTACTATGAAATGTGCAGGCAACAGAGCCTCTTCTCACTGTGCCCCCCATTTATGGAACAAACTCCCAGCCATGATAAGGAAGGCCAGCTCCGATGAGACTTTTAAATCCAGGTTAAAAAGCCATCTCTTCTCTCTTGCTTATGACCAACCATAAATTTATTCGTCATAAAGTGTCTCTCATTTGTTTTAAACAAGCTGTCCACAGAGGAGCTGAAATCCACACTGATGTACTATAATTCTTTATTTGACTGCTGAAAATGTACGTTACATCCTGAACGCACAAGACAGAGAGACACACAGAGTCACTGGTTAGCGCTTACTGTGGTCATATTGAACATGCACACGCACACACACACACACACACACACACACACCCTCGGTGCTTGTTGTTGCTCATTATACTTTGGGTAATGTACAGTTTGGTATTCTGTCTGTTTGGGTTGAATAACCCTGTGATAAAACTCACATCACCACCATGACGTGAGGTGAGATTTGCTCATCTTTATGCATGAACATAGATAGTATGGTAGCGGTAAGTTTTTTTTCATTTGACTAAGTTGATTCCTGACAATAATCTTGTGTGAGCAATAACAGTCTGAGTGAAGCTTTGAGAACAAAACCAACCCAGCCAACCAATAAGAGGTGGAGTAGGGTGGTTCTTATGAGAAGGATCCTGTCTTCTTGAGCAGTAGGACCTCGCTGTCTGCTGTTCAAGCAAAACAATACAATGATAAGGAGAGCAGAATGCAGGGAATGAATGGAAGGACTAAAGTTTTCACTGCAACACCGATTCTGTCTGGTAGATGTAAATGTATTAAATGCCTATTGCTTTGTACATATGGGCAAAGAAACTGCTGATTGTTTTAACAATCAAGCGATGATAATCCCAATCTCAGAAATGCCCATCACAATTTCCAAAACAAAACAAAAGAAAACATCACCAAGCCAAGTTCCATCCAACCAAAAAGTCCAACATATAAGAATTGAAGTTGAGCTAAGTTTTAGAATTTGTGTATACCAAAAAAATCAGCCTGAGAAAGCTTAATCAAAAACAGGCAGTATATTCTGTAGCTCCAGCATTTCCTACCTGTGTTTGAGGCGGGGGCTGCGAGTGGGAGGGTACAGTGAAGTATGGGTGCCCTGGAAGCTCCCCTGAGCTCTGAGCCTTGGTTTGGGGATTGGTTGACCTTTGACCTCCTCCTCCATCTTCTTCCACTGCTTGCAGGCCAACAGAAAGTCTACATGCTCAGTGGAGACATTTTCACTGAGGGTGTCTTGGTGAACACAGAAATCTACAGGAACCTGATGGGAAAGATGAGGTTCTGGATTAGATTACAAATGGGAGATGTTTTCAGTCTTAAACTACATATTTAAAGAAAGCTAACATTTAAAAGCATTTTTATTCACATACATCTTTAGAATTGAACAGAGACCCAATCAAATCTCAGGTGTGCTACAAGACTTAGACCTTCACAAGAATATTCCAGAGAACAAGGGAGAATATGAAAATACAACTGGAGTACTGGAGGAGTCACACACTCTGATAATGCTGTCTAAGGCTAGACTTATCAATGGTGGTCCACAGGGGGTAACAACGCCTAATAGAAGTGAAAAGGAACAGAACTTTGAGGAATTTTGATGATGTAATTTTTAAAATATGTCCAAAATTCAAGGGTAGCTTCAAAAACATAGGGGGCAGCATATCACCAGATCAACGAACAACTGCTGCTCTTTGCAAGCTATCATTGGTTGTAGTTAGCTAGCATTAGCTAATTACCTCACGGCTCAGTTAGCCATGTAGCTCAAGCTCTGGATTTTGCCAGGTCCGGGACATTGGATCATAAGGGGAGTCATCTCGGGCAGGTTTAGCAGAGTGAGATTGAACGGGGTGGACACCAGACCAGGTCTGAACAGTCTCCAAGACAGAAAGATGCAAGGAGCAGGCCCTCTTTTATGGAGTCTGCCACGATGCAACAACGTATTTCTACAGTAGCCCAGAAGGGACAAACATAGACTTGCTCTGGGGTGGAGTTTCACTTTCTTGCTATGGCATAGTTGCTGAAAAACTAAGTTGCACAGTAAAAAAAAACCGATAGGTCAACATCACATGTCCTGTGAGGGATCAAGTCTATGATGTACGTCTCAAACCTTGGTTTGAACTCCAAGTTTCAGAGGAGGCAGTCTCACCTTTCTGTCAGGGTCTGTGGAGCTGGCTGTGGAGCTGACAGAGGGAGAGCGCAGAAAAACCTCTCTCCTCGTCTTCATCTGCTCTTCCTCATCATCCCCGCCTCCCCTCCTCTCCTCCTGCTCCTTCTCTACTTCCACCTCTCTCTGCTCCTCTGCTCCAGTCTCTACTGACTTATCCTCATCCTCCGCTCTCTCCCTACTCTCTTCTTCTCTCTCCTCTTCCTTGCTCTTTATATCACAGATGCTATCATGATTCTCTCCACCTGCTTCTTTCTGGTTGGTGACATAACAGGGCGCGAAGGCTGCCCATTGGTCCTCCCCTGCATCACTGTCCGAGTACACGATAGCTAGCTCAGCTTGGAGGCAGTCACTAAGGTGACCATCGCTTAAGTCATCTCTGTTTCCAAGGTCGTGACCCCAGGCCTCCTGCAACATGGCCGCTATTGCAGGCTGCTCTGCAGGATGGGATGTGCCACCCAGGGGCTCTGATGATGAAGGACAGACTGGACTGGCAGAGATGAAGGGCAGTTCTGCCAGAGTATCGTCTTTCATCTCTCCCACCTTCTTTCCTAACTCTCTTTCTCCAGTCGCTTCATCCTCACCTTCTATTTTTACTCTCCCTTCATCTTCTTCCTCAACTCCTCTTCCCCCTAAATCTTCAGTCCTTGTTTCTGCTTCACCTCCACCTTCCCCCCCTATTTCTTCTCCTTCCTTCTGTTGTCCAATCTCAAAGACAAGATAGTCACACTCATCTCCATCTGTTTTTTCATTGTCACCCTCTGCAGGCTCTTCTTCCTCCAGCTCCTTCCTGCTTGGCTGCTGCATCCCATGGACCTCTGGGTAATTGAGTTCCTCTAATTCTCGGCTGTTCCAGCTAACCAAATTTTCTCTTTCCAGCTCTGTTAGCGGCGGCGACGAGCTAATTGCCATGGTAACTGTATCTGTTGGCTGTATTGGGGTCAGAGAGTCGTTGACAGGGTTATTGTCGCTGGTGCTGCCGTCGTCCTGGTGACCGTCTGTTAGCTCAGGTGTTGCCCTCCTGAGTCCTGCTGTGGCTCTCTGTGGACACAAACTCTTCATAAGAACCTGACCACTGTACAAACATTTCTTCAAAAAGCATTTGTACACAAATGTATTGAGACAATTAATTATTCTAATTACTAATTCTGGGGTACTGAGACAACATTTTAAAAGTTTCTCATTATTAGAACATTTCATTAGACAAAATAAAAATGTAAAAATGTTGATTTAAATGCAGGACTAAAAATGTTAGCATTATGGCTGCATAATATATATAATTATAATTTTAGAATAATTATATAATAAATAAATTGTTTCAGCCTTGAGATCGGAGTGTTGGCATGTGTAATAGTCACATCACAGGACCTGCTATGTCAAAAACTATCTTATGAAACTTCAAACAAGTGTAGACCATACTCTAATTTACAGAGATGCACAGGAAGTCTGTCTGGCATGGCTGTTAGCTAGCGAGCCTTTTTGTTTCACAATGCTGTGAAATTAGATTTACTGTCTATCGACAGTACGATATGTTATTTACTTTGAATTTTGCTAGCATAACGTTAGCTATCTGGCTAACAACTGAGATGAAGGGTTAAATGAGCCGAGTGGACAAGTTTATCTCCTGTTCTTCAAGTCGTTTTAAACCTCCATGTCAACCATTGATTCCTGATAATGGACACTATACTGACTGGATCATCAGAGTACTAATACTCAGACACACCTGACACATACACAGTTCTACACTCTCTCATGCACATACAGTACAGTTATGCACACACTGTAGATGAGATCAGTGTAAATCTTGTCAGTGTGATGAGCTAAACTCAAGCCTTCATATCGTTGCCATGGTGGCAATGCGTTGGCTGTGAGTGGGTTAGCAGATGATTATGGTCTGTCATACCAGGCATGTGCTGGTGACAGATGGGAGGTGTTGCTATGGTAACACTAAGTATAGATGCAGAGGCAGGCAAGTTGCTGAAGTAATTTCTCTTTCAGTGAAATCACAATGTGAGAAGAGCGATCACAGAAGAAACAGCAACACTTCTCTGTTATCTTACAGGCACCTCTGGGGCTGTTTCATAGTCAGACTGATGTGAAAGGGGTTACAGATAGTTCACTATCCATGCCCAGTACACAGAAAATACTGACTTCCTTGGGAGCTAAATGACTGCAGAGAGCACACTTAGAAGATCACATTAGACCATTTCAGAAAAAAGATTAGCGATGACAAGAGTCAGCTGAAATCCTGAATGTTTCTGTGGACTCACTCTATTTTAACATGCCAGCATGTTAGCTTCTCCATGCACAGTTTATAGAGCCTCCAGGGGAAAACTGGAAGATGCATTTTCATGCAGAGTCTGGCTAGTTTCTGAAGGTTCAAGCTAGGAACCAAAATTTGTCACAGGACTGTGTCCTGTTGGTCAGTGGGAAGGGAATATCAAGTTTGTTATTTTTTTCACTAAGTAAAAGTTGAATAATGTCAGAATTAATAAACACAACACAATAATTCAACTCAGAACGTAATTTAGACAATACTTCCTCATCATTGAGACCCTCAGCTAACTGTGACAGCAAGCCTCAATAGGTATTCTCTTAGAACAGTCTTCATCTCAAGTACATCACAACTGATGATGAAGAGTTCACATTTCTGCATCAGCAATAACACGTGCGACAGCTGATTGGATGAAATCTGCACTTGCTGGGCTGTCACAAGTAAGTTTAAATGTACTGTCTGCTGCACACATTAATAGTGAGTGCACATGTTGTGCATCGCACATGAAACATTCACTGTTTCATCAGAGGCCGTATGAAGAAGATTTAATGACAGTGCTTAGGTGCTTCAATCAATTTATTGTCAACTCTTCAGCTCTCAGGGAACATCTGGGGGAGGATTGGACAGCAGCTCCCTGCTCTAATCCATGCTTCTGATTACTGCCTGCCTAGAGTTGAACCAGCGTCCTTTTGGATTACTGGAAGACCTCTCTGACCTCTGTCATTGCACAGCTGCACTCTGAACTTCAGATTCATTTAAAAGCCAGTTTCTACACAGAATCAATTCTCATCCCAAACCTCTGTTTGTCCTGCACCACATCATCGCCATCCTTTAATCACAGACCTCTGTGTGTGCGTGTGTGTGCCTGCGGGGGGGACTTACAGAGCAGCATTCAGGCAGCATGTGTTTTATCAAAAATGAGAATAGGTGTTGTTGTTTCGTCAATAAGCATTCACAGATTCATGATTTTGTTCAGTGTTTGGTCATCTATCATATGATATATGTCACATATCTGTCACTCTACTCTCTCACAGTCTGTCTGAACACTGTCATGATAACAGTGTGTCTGCTATGTGCAGTCAGATGGCAGCTGAGCCAGATGTGTTATATAAGACATCCTCACGTCGGGCAAAGCAACAAAATAGTGACAGATAAGCGCATATACAGAAGCCAAGGAAACCGGATTTAGATAGTTGCTCAAGCTAAGCCAAAGCCTCGCGCAGACACCTGACACAAAGGTTACGTACTGTCCGCCAAAGCGTCCCCAAATCTCCGCCACCGGCGGAGGAGGCCATAGATCCCGGGTAAAGAGTTCTTGTTAACGCGTATCAATGATTGGATCATTTACCTACCAACAGCTTCCAGCACAGCAGCCAAAACGAGATCATCTCCAGGCGGCCGCGGCGCGCGCATTCCTCTCCACCTCTCCCCAACGGCAGCGCGAGCAGCCAGGCGGCCACCCGCTCGCGCGAGGAGGGACGCATGCAGGCTGACGGCTGCGGCGTGTGTGTGTGTGTGTGTGTGTGGTGAAAAGAGGCAGGGAGTGAGGAGAAAGAGAGAGAGAGAGCGAGAGAGAGAGAGAGAGAGAGAGAGAGAGAGAGAGAGAGAGAGCGAGCGGAATCATCGACCTGAGCGATGTGAATCAGAGCAGAAGAGATAAATCTGTATTGGCAGACTGTTGTACATCTCTTTCTTTCTCTCTCTCTCTCTCTCTCTCTCTCTCTCTCTCTCTCTCTCACTCTCCCCCCATCTGTCATCCCTCCACCTGCAAGCACTTGCTGCATCCGGTGGGCCCCCTAGGCTCCCACACTGTAAAAGATAGCCATCCAAACAAGTGGGCTAGGCCTATAGGTATGTAACATTCACTGAATATACACTCTTATTGGAGGAGATGTGATGTTGTCACGATTTGGTACACCCTAAGTACAACCAAATGAATTAAAGTAGGTAGCTGAAAGACTGTCTAGACCAGGCATGTCAAACATACGGCCCGCGGGCCGGACCCGGCCCGTTGGATGATTTAATCCGGCCCGGCATAAATTTCTGAGTATGTCAAAAAAAGAAGCGAGTCTCTAGCTCATTTCTATCAAAAGTTATGATTTTTTAAAATAATACAAACCAAGTTCTCTCTCCGGCTGCTAGGGGGCAGTAAATGTGTAAAAGAGCTCACGTCCATCATGCGGCACTGACACGAGTTAGTACCAGGAAATAAACATTCGCAACGTGATGTGTCCAACTAAAAATAAGCCGGCAATTTTGCTTCACCATTCACCACTACTAAACAAGTTATCGGTCAACACACCCTTCCCAAAATGGCACTGTCAAAAAAAAGAAAAGTGGACACGGAGTGCAGGGTTTTTCAGGAAAAATGGACTGAGAATTATTTATTCACAGAAGTGAATGCAAAACCAGTGTGCTTGGTATGTAATCAGCAAGTTGCAGTGTTCAAAGAGTTTAATATTCGGCGCCACTACGAGACTCATCATAAAGACAAGTATGACCACTTGAAAGGACAAATAAGGAAAGACGAGATAAACAAATTGGTCGCTGGTCTGAAGAAACAGCAGTATGCTTTTACGCGCAGCCGCGATGTCGCTGATGGGGCTGTAAGAGCCAGCTACATTATTGCCAACGAGCTGGTGCAGGCATCCAAGCCATTTTCTGATGGGGAGTTTGTAAAAACATGCATGCTGAAGGCTGCAGAAGTCGTGTGCCCTGAAAAGAGACCTGCCTTTGCCAATATTAGTCTAACGAGGAACACTGTCGCAGATCGGGTGACAGAACTCTCAAGTGACTTGAGCAGCCAATTGAAAGAGAAAATCAAATCATTTATCGCATTTTCAATTGCAATAGATGAGAGCACCGATGTAACAGATATTGCTCAACTGGCAATATTCATTAGAGGTGTTGATGAAACTTTGACCATCACAGAGGAGCTGCTTGAATTGGTGCCCATGAATGACACCACAACTGCAGATGACATTTTCAGCGCTCTCGTTGGAGCGCTGGACAAGGTGGGAGCGGACTGGTCCCGTGCCGTGAGCCTGGCGACCGACGGTGCGCCATCAATGGTGGGAAGAAAGGCAGGCATTGCCGCAAAATTCCGTGACAAAGTACAGACCGCAAATGGAGGACAAGAGTTTTGGGCATTTCACTGCATTTTGCACCAGGAGGCGTTATGTTGCAAAACACTGCAAATGGACCATGTTATGAGCGTGGTTGTGAAAACTGTCAATTTCATCAGAGCTCGCGGTCCAAATCACCGCCAGTTTGACTCATTTCTCAGTGATAATGACATTCATGCTGGCCTACCATACCACACTGACGTGCGCTGGTTAACCAGAGGTGCAGTACTCAAGCGCTTCTTTGAGCTACGAGGCGAAATTGGACAGTTCATGGAGAAGACGGGACGCCCAGTAAAGGAACTTAAATGCAGGGAATGGGTGCAGGATCTTGCCTTCATGGTTGATATTACACAACACTTGAATACACTTAACACTACATTGCAGGGCCGTAACAGAGTTGTCACTCAATATTACGACAGCATAAGTGCGTTCAAGATGAAACTGTCACTGTGGGAGACGCAGCTATCCAGCGGTGACACCACGCACTTCTCTTGTCTCACAGCTGTGCGTCCGAAGGCACCGGGCCGTCCCGATAACGATTTGGATAAATATAAAGACAACATAACAGATTTGCTGCGAGAGTTTGAGCGGAGGTTTCAGGTTTTCAGTGAACTTGAGAACAAATTTGGCTTTTTTCGCTCGCCATTTACAGTGAAGCCTTCTGATGTGCCAGCTGACATTCAGCTCGAGCTTATTGACTTGCACTGCGATTCCGCTATGAAGGATAAATTTGGGTCCGTGGGATTGGATACGTTTTATCAGTATCTTGTGCCAGGTTACCCCAAATTAACAGCCATGGCTGCAAAGGTTCTCTCCATGTTTGGGACAACTTATCTTTGTGAACAGGTGTTCTCCGTGATGAACAATAATAAAACAAAGCAGCGCTCAAGGTTAACAAATAAACACTTGAATGACATTGTTAAATGTGCTGCTACTCAGGATTTGACACCTGATATCGACGCACTTGTAAAGGCAAAAAGATGCCAAGTTTCAAGAGCCAGCAGCAGCAAGTAGACTGCAGGAGTGCAGTGAGAGAGAGAAAAAAAGTGTGATGACATGACATTTGTTTGCACTCATGAATACAGATCATTAAAAATAAGATTAATCTGGTTTCATATTAAAGACAATTAATATTGTGCAGTATATTCTCAACTTCAGTAGGCCCAGCCTAGTAGTTTGATCTGATGTAGTCTAATCTTATTGCCCATGCACTGCTAAAACTTTTATTTTGTATTTCTTTTTTATTTATTTCAAAGCAGTATGACAATTAAGGCAAAAATATTTTTTTCATAGCTCCCACTTGAGTTTGTTTAGTGTGGTGAGCTGGTTCAGGTGTAAAACTGCATTCACTCAACTGTTAAAATAAACCAGTTGTTAACACATTCAATGCCAAAAATCATTTTTTTCCCCATTGTTTGTGAATAAATGTGTTGTGCTTGGAAAAGATCCCTTGTCATCCATGATTATAATATGTAGGGTAGGCTACAAATGTAGGCTGAATGATAAAGCATAGTACTGAAAAACAAAGCTAAATATTTGGAGTTGACATTCTTTTACTGATCCGGCCCACCTGAGAACAGAAAGTCCGGATCCGGCCCCAGAGCCAAACTGAGTTTGACATGCCTGGTCTAGACACTTTCACACTCACCCATTCACACACGTTCATACACTGATGCAGAGGAGGAGCAGTCTGGACTTCAGTATTTGCTCAAGGATTCTCTGGCATGCAGCCGGGTGTGACTCCTGCATTACACAACTACTATGGCTGAAACCAATGTAACAGAGCGTCTTGGCTTTGCCAAACTGGGCACGTTTAATTAAATCAAAATGTCATGATGGTACAGGGCTCAGTAGTCGATGACTTTCAGCCATCAGTGATGGTCAATGGAATCATGCATTGGCCCAACCCTAGTTGGGGTCACAGATTCTGACTGTCACTGACCTCAGTCAGATAAAGGATCAATGAATCAGGAAGACTAGCCCAACATATTGAACAAAACAGCCCCGCTGTCATTTCACTCTCTCTGCTGCTGGGGGAAGGGTGATACATTCTGGTCATTTTACCAATAACCATCATTTTACAATCCCGCCTCATTAGTTGCCTCTTTTCATTTGTTATGTGCGACGAAGGACCAAACGTTGCAACATTTGTAAGCAGGACATTTCAAAGGACACATGGGGACAATTTCCAGCAATGTCTGTTACAACAAAAACAAAATTCTTTAACAGGAAGTCAGGATATTTTAAGCCTTTTTTTGGCGACAACAACAGGTATTGTAAGCCAAATCACAACCCTTTCCCAACCTCAATCAATAGTTTTTGTGCCTAAAGCGGACCAGACCATTAGCATAGCGTTGTCACGATATGGAGTTTAAAATGTATCCTGAAGATACCTGTGGTTTGCACTAGAGATGCACCAATTCAGTTTTTTCCGATCCAATCCTGATACTGATACCTGGACTGAGCGTATCGGCCGATACCCAATACCAATCCGATACCGTTGTTGAATTAATAATAAACTGTATACCTTCCACCATGTGAAAGGGACTAAAGGCACCAGACGTTCCTAACTAAGACAAAATAATCAAACAGTTACCGAACATTGTAAACATGTGTAACATTAATAATAATAATAATAATAATAATAATAATAATAATAATAATACATTTAATTTATATAGCGCCTGTCAGGGTACCCAAGGACACACGTAACAAAGTGGAACAAACAAAACAAAGAATGAATGAATTTAGCGCCTGTCAGTCAGCATGGAGGGAACACCAGCACCGAAGTCAGTAGCACCGTCTGTAAACAAACTAGCATCTGGAGGCTCCGTGCACACAGCGGGGGCGACCATCCAGCATCACTGCGAGCCGGGGAGACCACAGCAGCAGAGGAGGAGACAAAGCAGCCCGGCGGTGAAGAACTCACAGGTTGTGGTGGAGGGAGGACCAACGGTGCAACGATGTACAGCCCACAGAGTATTGAGTACGTCGGTTTGAAGTTAGCATTGCTAGGCTAACAGCTGACCGGTGAGGCTAACAACTGATGGCGGGGCTACTAGCTAATCAGCGGAGAAATGTGTCGTGAGTAAGTTTAACGTCCTGGAAACAGGAATACAAAATAAAACATAGCAGCTGAACCTGAGAATAAACTAATAAAGAGTTGGTCAAACAACAACTTGCGCTCTTCCAGCATGCGACACACTGATGAATGAAGTAGGATGTGCTGCGACAGCGAAAAAAAAAAAAAAAAACTGGATCGGCCGGTGGATCTGTTTCATTTTATCGATCCCCGATCCAGCCGTTTTGTCAATATCGGAGCCGATATCCGATCTTAATATCGGATCAGTGCACCCCTAGTTTGCCTCAGCTCACACACCAACACACTGTGACAGTCTGATAAACCATGCAGCAGACTTCAGTTCAATATGCTGTATTTGATCTCTCTTGTTGACTTGCAATCTAAGATTCCTTGAAACAAAATCAAAATTAAGTAAGTTTAGGTATCAAAGAAGTCCACTGGTATTTGTCTGTACACTTAATGGCAAATAGGATCTGCTAATAGCTATCTCTGCATGATTTGAATGGTGCCAGTTTGCCAATATATAAGTAAATATAGGCTAAAAGGAATGGTGCTCAAGTTGTAGCTCACAGCTAACAAACTCCATGACAACATTATATACCTCCTGTTTACATCCCCTTAAATTGTGAATTGTGACAGCAGCTCCAGAAGTTGAGGTGTGTAAGTTATGTGTTTGTTTCCAGAAGTTAGAGCTCATCAAATTTCATTAGTATGGCTGCTGCCATAAGTGTTTATGGCAGATTACTGCATTTTCACACACACACACACACACACACACACACACACACACACACACACACACACACACACTCTTTATTTCATTATGTGTTAACATCATCAGTGTTTCCTGTATTCCACACTCACGGATCAATGGAGCCATGGGATGAAATAAGGCATGAATTTACCCCTGAAACACACACTTATTGCAGTGAGCTGCCATGCATATACACAGTGGTGGACAGTAACGGAGTAAATTTACTTGAGTACTGTACTTAAGTACATATCCAGAGGATTTGTACTTTACTTGAGTATTAGATTTCTTTGGTACTTATTACTCTTACTTGAATACATTTCCAAGACATTTTTTTTTACTTTTACTTGAGTTAATTTCTAGGAAGGCTGAAAAGTACTCATTACTTCCAGGTCTGCTCTTTTTTTTTCTTTTTTTTTTTTCTAAAATACTATTGGACACAAGCTGTGTTTGTCAAAGGGGGAAACCTATCACAGTGCACACTCTCCACTGGGATCTACGTAAAAGTGGAAATACGTCATCCCTCCCCATAAGGATACCACCAAAGTAGCCACGCTCTCGACTGCGTTTGTCAACACAAAACCGTGACAATGGCTGCATCAGATGTAGTTTTTTGTAAAGCAGTGATTCTCAACCAGTGGTCTGGAGACAACATTGGTCTTTGAGGGGGTTCCAGTTCCCAGTGAGGTGTCTGCACAGTCACACATTCAGAGCCAAGCTTTAATAGTGATAGATGTTTTCCCTAACTGTGAGGCAAGAGAGGTGGCCGATGCGATGTTTAGATATCTAGGGGCCCCGGATCCGGTAAACATCTCTCCGTGTGTATGTTAAAAGTTTAACGAGAGGACAGGCCCATATGGAGCACTAAACTGAATTTATTTCTTATGATAGTTGTTTAGAGTTGATTTAAGATATACATTTCCCTATATGCAAGAAGAGGCCAGCTGGTCCGTTTTAGGCTGTAAGAAGTGACCTCAGTGGACGTTAGGTAATGTACATGAGGAGGCAGACTAACTTTCTTTCTACTATTGGATAGATGGACCCTCAGTCCACCAAAGTGACCAATTGGAAGATGTGGGACGATGCGAGGAATTAGACTTTAAAAAGGCCCGCACAAGCGGAGAAGTCAGCGGTGGTACTTTGTAGATTTTCCTAGATCAAAGGATTCTCTAATAGAGCAGAGGGCAAAGCATTGGGCAGAGCTTTGTCATAAATTTGAGAAACCCGGGTAATGGCAGTGCCTGGACGGACGCTGGCATTGAAATCTGTTTTCAATAAAGATTGCTCTAATATTCCACCAGCCTTGCCTCCGCAGAATTCTTTTATCAACATACTACACACCTTTGATGAAGAGAGCCCAGAAACTACACCAACTTAGCTAAATGATAGAGAGTTAGTTGGACGGTGCAGGTTCATTTGGCTACAGTTTTAATGATTGTTAATAAACATCTGCATCTGCAACATCTGCTGTCCTCCTGTGATCCCATTCATTAGGGCCCGAGCAGGTAGACCTGCGAGGTCCCTATTGTAATTGGAAGGACAGAAATTTTCTTCTCCAAGTTTGACTGCAGTTTTGGATGCCTGTACATACCCAAAAACTCACCAAAATTTGGAATATACGTCACATCTGGTGAAAATTACGATCCTGCATTGTCACTGGACGTGGTCGTGACTTGCGGTCTCTGTTGCGCCCCCTAATGTTCCTCCATGCCCTCCTCATGCGTGTAGACCCACGAAATTCGGTACGCAGATTCATCATGAGCAGACGCACAAAAAAGTCTGGGGGGCCCACACTCTCAGTCCAACAGGAAAAAACTGTCTTGTCCTAGAGCTTAAACACCACAGTCTTCACATTAACTCAGTTATTATCTTCATGCCTTGAAGAACAAAAGTTATGGAAATTATTCAGCTGTGTCATACCTGGTGGGCGTGACGGCGGACGTCATTTTTTTCCTTTGCTGTCAAGCATCAAGTCCTTATAACTTCAACATACAGTGCCCCATCTCCACAAAATTCCTCATAAATGTAGACAGTCTTGCCCTGAATACATCTACACATCCCTTCAAAGTCAGCCATTTTGAATTTGGCAGCCATTATGAAATATTGCCGTACATCATGCTTTCACGTCTTCCTCCTACAGATTGGACACCACAGACTTCACAGTCGGTCAGTATACTCCTCGGACCATGCCAAAGACATGCTAGGAAAATCTTTGTCCTACGACATACTTTCTGGCCGTGGCGGTGCCCGCCATAAAAATCCTTCATCATGAAGCATCGAGTCCTCATAACTTCTTCATAGGGAGTCGCCATGAATAGATCTGTGCATCAATACTGTGTCATATCCATAGTGCCACCCACTGGACACAGGAAGTCAGACAAACATCATCCAATTGACATGACGTTCACTGCTTGTTTTCTCCCCGTCATGACATGCTTGTAACAGGTGAGCGCACAGTCCGACAACGCCGCAGCCCAACGCGCGGACTTGCGAGGGCCCGTTCACTGCTTGCAGTTTTAATTTTTATTTGTTTTTATAGGTGTTTCTTCAGGCTTTATATAACATTGTGTTTCTAAAAGCAAGCACATTCACCTTCTCACCTTCTCACCTTCTCACAGGTCCTTAAATTCATTTAGAAAAAAATATAGTAATTCATTGATGTGAAAAATAAGAAATTTACTCTTACTCTTACTCTCTTTTACTTAAAGTAAATTTAAAAGCATGTACTTTTGGATACTTAAGTACCTTTAAAAGCAAGTACTTTTTTACTCTTACTCGAGTAACATGTCGACTGAGCTACTTTTACTTGTAACGGAGTCAATTTTGACCAGTAGTATTTGTACTCTTACTCAAGTACTGGGGTCGAGTACTCTGTCCATCTCTACATATACGTTCCCTTCATCATATGTAAGGGAGCTATGTACAAAATATGTCCAAACATGTGTGCCTTTACATGACAGGACAAGTCATTAATGTCAATGACCCTGCTGGTCAATTCGTGACCTTCAACATCATCTGAAAGACTGTTATGTCTGTATGTGTGAGAGTTTGTGAGATAGGTGAGCTGAGGTAAGGCTCCAGTGACTGAACATCAGGGCACATCTGGCCGAACAGAGCGCACGCACGCACGCACGCACGCACGCACGCACGCACGCACGCACGCACGCAGACACACTATGGCGTTAGAATCGTTTCAAAAAGCTTGCGCACATATCAACTGAGCGTGTCACTCGCGCCTGTGCAGCAAGCCGCGCCTGACGTGTAATGTAGTTTCCTCATTGACTTACAATGGCCCCCCGTTTACGCGCACGTTCACGCGTGATGACTGCTGCACGCTGGTAATCACACGACGCGTAGTGACTGCGCGTAACATTCATGCGTCTTTATGCAAACGCACGTGTTAACGCTCGCATGAAGATGATTGAACATTTTTGTCACGCGCTTACGCGTACGCGGAAATGACGTGTGCAAACTCTGTCACACGTAGCAAGAAGCAGCGTGTGCACGTCTGTCTGTCACTGTTTGACAAATGTTGTTAGGCGTTCACACGTGCGTGCGGTCGCAGATTCTGATGCTTCGCGGCCGGAAGTTGATCTGCACCGTGCGCAGCAGTCCGCACATGAATGTGTGGCGTAGTTGTTCTGTGTTCCATTTTCATCCAGTAGATGGTGCAATCGATCCAATGCGAGATACAGACATATAGGCTTTTGCATGACAAGTTCATGATTGTTATAGGTGTTATAATTTTGGATTGTTATAAGATACCTGTTCGTATACATAAATATGAAAGATGCATTTGCATTTTGTTGAAAACCAACTTCAATCCTCGTTTTTTTCCCCCTGCTCATTCCTGGTTTCTTGCCCTAGAGAGATTTTTTACACTTGGCCACAATGTATCAAATTATATGTTTCTGATTGGACCAAAGTGTCAGTTGGACTTCAGAAGGGCCTGAACTCAAACACTACTAGAACGGCCGTAAGCGGTCATTTGGACCGCTAGATAATACTAACTCTATATTCTTATATTCTTTCATGTAGCTAAATACCCAAATTGAGTGATGAATGCATTCATTGTCATGATATTTTTTTTTAAATAAACGAAATAACACCAAAATGTAGCCTACAATTTCACAAAATTAATTAGCTATACATTTAACAATATTCATATCATCGCACAGTAAACTGCAATTATTTCATGTATTTACACACGATTTTAATAGAGTAAAATCAGAACCCGAAAATGAACAATTAAAAGTAATTTAACACTTAATAATATATGATAAAAAATAATGATAATCAATAAAGCTGGAAACGAGCTGATCTAAAATTCTTCTTCTTCTTCTTCATCTTCTGCTTCTTCTTCTTCTGAATGTCTGGCAGGCAAAGTATGGCTCACTGCTGCCTCCCCTGGTTGATTAAAATGAAAAGGCCAACTACGTGAGGCGTGCGTGTACGCGGACTGGTGTGCGCGCTGCAGATCAACTTCCGGTTGCGAAGCATCAGAATCAGCGACCGCACGCACGTGTGAACGCCTAACAACATTTGTCAAACAGTGACAGACAGACGTGCACACGCTGCTTCATACGTACGCAGCGTTTTGTTACGCGTGAAATACAATCTGCACGTAACAACGCACGCACGCACGCACGTATAACAACAATGGTTGTTTTGAAACGATTTTGACGCCATAGACACACACACAGACACACACACACACACACACACACAAAACAAAGGACTGGGTGCCAGCAACCCTTAATAAGGACAACAGATTAGGGAGAGGGATACAGACTGACAGACAGATGAATAGGAAAAGATGGAGACAGACAGGGGAGAGAGATGAGTGGTCTGACATCACTATTGGAAGCAAATCTCAGATTCAACCTTCAGCTCCAAAATCATTATTGAACTGGCTTGGGTTTTAATCTGGTGACAATCTGCTTTTAACCCCTCACAGTAAATAACAACTGGGGAGTGTATTGGGCAGTTCTGAGACTATTGTTAAATGCAGCATAGATTAAATTGTACATGGAAGTATTTGTATATATGTATTTATATATGTATATATGTATGTATGTATATTTGTATATATGTATGTATATATGTATATATGTATATTTGTATATATGTATATTTGTATATATTTATATTTGTATATATATATGTATATGCATATATGTATATATGTGTATATATGTATATATATGTGTATATATGTATATGTATGTGTATATATGTATATATGTATATATATATATATATCTTTTGTTATTATTATTTTTCTCCCCCCGTTTTCGGCGTACCTAGCATTTGCCTGGACTGCCTATGCCCAAGGCCGGCTATGGGTTTTAGAGTGATTGTACTGCATGCTGAAGATTTTTCCAACCATGTAAATTATGATATTCCTCATCTCATATAGCCTAAATATGCATATTAGCTAACCCTTGACTAGTAGATAAAAGACAAGCTCACATCTAGATGACACTGTGGTGCCAGCTGTCACACACACACACACACACACACACACACACACACACACACACATGCCCTCTTTATTTTACTGTGTGTTAACATCATCAGTGTTTCCTGTACTCCACACTCACAGATCAATGGAGCCATGGGATGAAATAAGGCATTAATTTACCCCTCGGGTGAAGAGACAAAAGTCAATCAGTTAAATAGGCTTTTTTTCACAGGTTGCATTATAGTGACATGTGACGTACAAATATTCTGCAGATCCCAACAGAGATATCTGTACTGCTCTTCTTGCAATTCAGCTGCTTCTCATAACATTGGGATGTCAGGCATAAATGGGACCAGGCAACATTTGGTCATCTTAAAATGTTTTGTCCAACATCCAAACCACTGATTTTCAATCTCTCAGCGTGTTCCCGAGGACACTTAAACTGGCAATATACACATAGGTAAATAGTGATGCGTGTAAGCGTAATGACAGGAGAAACTTGACCACTATACATGAATTGCCTCCTTATCTGTGTTCTTTGATGGCTAAAACTATCAGCAGTTGCAATTAACACCAAACTAGAGCCGAATCACACTCCTCAACACCCAGTGAAAGAATACCGGAATATTACTCTGCCAAAGAGTATGCCTGAACACCAGCTGTAGTCTAAATGAAAAAATAAAATCCCCAAATCTAACTCTTATACTCCTTTTTGTCTAACTGCAGATTATTTCACTCCAGAAATTTGCTGTGCATCTACCTTTTACAATGAAAAAAAAGCCAACCTTTTTACATAGGTTAGGGTTAGGGGTCACGTCACGTCACGTCACGTCACGTCACGTCACGTCACGTCACGTCAAACCCACTATGTCTTTGGTGAAATCTTATGTACTTTCATCTTGGACTGCAGGGCCACCTTAAGCCTGATGATGTGATAAGTATGGAAGATTATAAAAATAGGACTGAAGACTATTTGACCACTGACTGCACATGCCCTGCTACTGAACACTGGTAAATCTTCATGTCTTTATGTCATTTGCTGTTTGTTTTTTGTCTGTGTGCTGCTGTCTTGACCCTGACCACCTGAAAAAGACATTTTGAATCTCAATGGGATTAATCCTAAAATAAATAAAAAATGGGGAATTTTGAACATTGGTGTAACAAAGAATTGAGAAGCTTGTCACTTGTCATGAAATTAATTGTAGATAACTATTCATTTTATGACCAGTTTTAAAGTTTGACAGTGGGATCTGTTTGATTTTCTTGTCAGCTGTAAAATGTATATACATATATTATCGCTGCAGTGCTCCTGAAGAGCAGGTTGGTGCCTTGCATAGCAGCCTCTGGCATCAGTGTGTGAATGGATGAATGTGACAACTGTTGCAAACCGCTTTGAGTAGTCAGAAAACTGGAAAAGCACCATTTATATATAAATGCATGTCTGTCTACCATTTGTCATATCATGTTGACTATGAGTCTTTACAGACAACCTTGAGCTGCATGTCGATGTTCTGCAGGAACCTTGTGCATGTGTTACTTAAGCTTTATCTTTGGTTTGACTTTACATATGAGTTTGCATGAAATACACACCAGATTGTGTTGTCTCTCAGGTTGCATCGGCAAACTGTACAACAGAACACCTCAGATGGATTTCTTTCTGAATGTATAGACCACACAGAGAACTACAAACAATCTCTTAAATACTTTTCACAGTTAATATTCTTATATATATGTATATATTCTGTATGTCACAGCCTGCACCAAATTAAATTTCAATGCACAGCAAACATAAGGAAAGTGGTGTCTTACCTGCTGATGCAGCTGTTAGAGTGGCGTGATGTCAGCTGGTGGCACTGTTATGAAAAGTGAATGATTGTTCTCTTCCTGTTCCTATACCACTGTGGTTCTCTCCTCTTTTATACTTCTGTCATCCCCCTTTATATCCCAGACTCTCTCTCTCCCTCGTTCTCTCTCTCATGCACACATCTCAGTGCCAGCAGGGTGCATATTGAGTGTGTGTGGGCAGCAGCCAATCATAATACAGAAGCTTTAGCCATATTTGCGACACATGCATGTTCAGGCTCACATTGACACTCTTATTATAGGATGGATCTAAGCATTCACAATACTCTCTCTCTCTCTCTCTCGCTCTCTCTGTCACACACACACACACAAACACACAACTGAAGCACATCTGTCATCTGCAACTGTCTTATCCAACCTTTCAGAGGATTAGTGTTTTATTTTTTTGCCGTTGAAACTCAATTTGATAAACTCCTGTATGCACTCGTTGACTATCTGCGATCATTGATCATCATTGTGATTTTGTGAGTGATGTCTTTGCAGTGTAAAAGTCCTTGTGTTTCGTATGAGGCATGGAAATGCTGCGGTTTGTGATATCATACTGATTTGCATGAGATATCATGTGGGGGTAAGAATGTTATGTAACATAGTGATGCAGCTATAATTTGATGTCACATTCCTGTAGTATTTTTATAGAACAAAACAGTTGCAGTTTACAAGACAACACTGAACGTCATGAGCCTTGGGGACATCCCATGACGTTATTTGTCATGTAAATAGGTAGGACCACGATTGTTAAGAGCTTATAAACGAGTAAAAGGATCTTTAAATCAATTCTGAAGCTCACAGGCTGCCACTGCAGAGATTTAAAAATCGGTGTAGTGTGTGCTCTCTTTCTAGTCCTTGTCAACACACGTGCAGCTGAGTTTTGAAGTTATTGAAGCTGAGTAATATTCTTTGTAGGGAGACCAGAGAGTAGAGCATACAATACAATATACAATAGTCAATTCTGTGTGTAATAAAAGCACGCATCAATGTCTCTGTTTCCACTTGACAGACAAACGGCAGCACCCTGGAAATGTCCTTAAGATGATAATATGCAGTCTTAGTTATATTTCTTATGTGAGGCTCAAAGCTCAGATGTGAATCAAAGATAACTCCTCAGTTTTTACTTGAGAGAGATTTAAAGGTTTCATCAATTTCACACAGCTGTCAGAAGTCCAACAACACTGTATTTTTTCCCCACACAATATCTTTATTTATTTCCAGACATAATAACACATACATATATGACCACTGGGACTCTAAACTCTTGCCCCAGATCATGCAGAACCCATGATCATCAAACACGACAACAGAATAAGAGAAAAAAAATAATAATAATAAAAAAAAACAACTCGACGACACAATAAAAATAAGATAAAATGAAAATAAATGAATAAATACAAACGTTACATAAGAAAACGACCGTAATTAAGAAGGGAGGGAGTAAGTACAAAACCAACCACACATTGCTCGTATTCACAAGTAAGCATTATGCTGCATAAATTAGATAGTAGACATTCAACACCAGACTGTAATCATTTCCCAATGGAACTGCAGAGAGCCACTTATGGGTCTTCCCCGGATGGTTCCACCAAATGAGACAAGTCTTTGTTTGCAAGAAAATTAGTGAAGGGGCCCCAGATGTTATCAAAAATTGGTTGTTTACCCTTGATTGCATACGTAATCTTTTCTAAGGGCAGAGTCGTGTTAGTTCTGAAAGCCATTTACCTATTCTTGGTCTATCCACCTCTTTCCAAGCAACTGCAATGACTCTTTTTGCCAACAGCAGGCCTATCGCTAGAAATAGTCTATGCTTCTTTCTTATGTTACACTTAGCTGGATAAATGCCCGATAAAAAAAGTTTTGGTTCTAACTGTAAATTTATCTCTAAAATTTTCTCAATACACTGTTTCACTTCCTCCCAGAAGGAAAATCGTGCCCTTTTCCTTATCACATTTTATACAAACATCCGGTATGTCACTGTTGAATTTATTAAGTTTAACTGGAGTTATATAAGAATGCATCAACCAGTTGTACTGCAGAAATCTTAAACGTGTGTTCACTCTTTGTAATTGTGCTTTGGTACACGCCCTCTCCCACTCCACGATGGAGATGTTCTCCTGTAGGTCCTCTCTCCAGGACTCAAGCTTTTTTACTGATGTTTCTGAAGATTCACCAACCAGTTCCTCATATATTTTGGAGATCAAGCCTCTCCCCTGGCAGTCTTTCACCATCATTTCTTCAGGTGTTGATAGGCTAGGAATGGACAAGGACTGTTTTTGTTGTGTTCTAATAAAATCTCTCAGTTGTAAATATCTAAAGAACTGGCTACGAGCTATGTTGTGTTTGGCAACAATTTCATCAAAAGACATCAGATGTTTATCATCAGGCCTATAAAGATCTCCTATTTTTCCTAACCCCTGTTCAGCCCAAATTTTAAATCCACCCTCACCTCCTCCTGGAAGGAAGAGATCATTTCCCCATATTGGACCAAATAATGAGAGCGAGTCAGCTACTTTGAGATAATTCTTAACTTGTTGTCGCATACTAATCATGTTTTTTGTCATAGGATTCTTGGTATTCTTTTTTAACTTCTTAAAATTGGCTGAGTACAGATAAGCGGGCAAAGGCAGCTTCAGTGAATAGCCTTCCATTTCTCTCCACATTGGCACATTCTCCTCCGCATAGTAGAACATCAGTGTTCTCAGTTGCGCTGCCCAGTAGTACCATAGTGGGTTAGGGCATTTAAGCCCTCCTCTATCATACGGCAAGTACAACAGTGATAGGCGCAGCCTGGGGCGTCTTTTGTTCCAAAGAAACTTGATGAAAAGTGTCTTCAATTGAGAAAATAAGTTGCTTGGTGGTGGCAGAGGTAAATTTTGAAACAAATACAACAGCTTAGAAAGTACATTCATTTTGAGAGTATTTATTCTCCCCATTAATGACATTGGTAAAGCAGCCCATCTATCTAAAGAATTTGAGACATCTTGCATAATTGGTCTATAATTCGTTTCTATGATATTGTTAAGCGATGGAACAATTTGAATGCCTAAATAAGTGAAGCAATTGACTACCCTAAATTGTGCAACTACGTTGGATGGATTTTCCTTGTCTACTTGATTTAATAGCATAATAGATGTTTTAGACGTATTAATCTTATAACCTGAAATCTTACCAAACTCCCCAATCAAATCTAACAGGGCTGGGATGGATTTATCGGCATTTTGAGAAAAACAATTATGTCATCTGCATACAAGGCTAAACGGTGCTCAGTCTGTCCTATGGTTATCCCAGAAATGTTATTATGTGACCTCACTGCAATTGCCAGAGATTCAATTGCCAAAATGAACAGTAATGGAGACAGAGGGTCCCCTTGTCTACACCCTCGATACATTTTTATAGTAGAGATATTGCTATTAGTCAAAATTTGTGCGTATGGTTCCTTATAAAGTAATCTTATCCAATTACAGAAATTCTCCCCCAAACCAGAGCGTGCCAGAATCTCAAACAGATAGGACCATTCCACTCTGTCAAACGCTTTTTCAGCGTCGATTGACAGTAAGGCAGTGTCAGGCGCCCCCTTCTGGTGATGAAGAATATTCAAAATCCTTCTGACATTATGGAAGCCCTGTCTGCCACGAATGAACCCGTTCTGATCCCCCCAATTATCTTAGGAATTATTTCTTCAATTCTTTTTGCCAAAATCTTGCAAAGTATTTTCAAATCTGCGTTTAGCAGACTAATGGGTCTCTAATTTTCACATATATTATTTGGTTTACCTGCCTTCGGGATCAGAGGAATTAATGCTCCTCTTAAAGACAGTGGCAAGGTGCCTTTTTTGAAGGACTCTGTAAACATTTCTGAAATTGGAGTCAGCAATTTATTTTTAAATTTTTTAAAGATTTCAATTGGGAGGCCATCAGGTCCGGGAGTTTTTCCCGCTTTAATACTATCAATTGCAGCAGACAGTTCCCCCATTGTAGTATCTTTCTCCAAATTTATCCTAAGGTTTTCTGGTAAATTGGGTATATTTATACTATCTAAAAATACTTTTAGTTCCGAGTTGTCAATAATTATTTCTGAACTATAAAGACCTTCATAAAAATTCCTGAAAGAATCATTTATTTCTAACCCTACTGGCCAACGCTTTTGATGCAGATAATTCATTGTACTGAGCTCCAAGCAGCAATAGATTTTGATGAGATTCTGCTGACCTTGTTCTATAATATTCATTTTCTATTTCCCTTATTTTTGTCTCTAAATTTTTTGCCTTTTGGAAAGTCAGTTTTGCTTTGGAGCTTGTGATGCTGATTATTTGACCTCTAATAAAGGCTTTAAAGGCCTCCAATCTCGTGCTTGCTGAAGTTTCTGTTGTATTAGTTTCAAAATACAGATCAATTTGTTCATCCAGAAAAGAGACAAAGCCAGGGTCGGCTAACCATTTTTGTTTGCAACGCCAAATCCTAGCGTCTTTCACTAGCTTTGAGTCTTGGTATACCAATGAGTTGGGAGCATGGTCTGAAATCAGAATAGCACCATAAGAGCACTCCTTGATTTTATGCCTTAGCTCTGCAGATATCAAAAACAAGTCAATTCTTGAATAGCATTTTTATACACCAGAGTAACACAAAAACTTTAAATCATCAGGATTTTCTTCCCTCCAGATATCTATTAAGTTCAATTCTTTCATCAAGTGTTGTATAATTGCCCTGCTACGAGTGTGAGACTCCACGGCTCCAGAGGTCCTATCTTTTGCCGGATCTAATGCACAATTGAAATCGCCTGCCACTACACATTTACCAGGAAGAGTGGACAGAGCAAGGAATAAATTTTGAAAAAAGTCTGTATTTGGTGCATATATGTTTGCCAAAATAATTTGCTCTTTTAGTAATGTTCCCTGAATGATAAGGTATCGTCCAAATTTGTCTTTTATAACCTTATTTACCTGGAGTGGTATTGACTCATGCACCAAGGTAGTGACACCTCTAGCTTGTGAGTTAAACGGTGCAGAAAAGACCTTGCCTCTCCACCTCCTCCTGACTTTCAGATCATCATTGTGTGCCAAGTGTGTTTCCTGAAGAAACACGATGTTAGATTGCATTGATTTTACCCTGTTCATGACTTGTTTGACTTTCTTAAGTTTTCGTAACCCCCAGCAGTTCCATGATGTGATTTTAATTTTTATCTCACTAGACATTTGGTATACTTTGTATAGCTGTACTCCCTAAACATTTTAAGGCGTCTGTAAAAAAGAAAAAGAAAAATTGAAACAAACAAAAGGCAAACATAAATAATACTGACAAACACTATACATGCATCCAAACAATCACCCATATCCACGACAATTGGCCTGAATATCTTCCCTGTAATCTCAAAACTTCCAGATAGCTGTTAACTGTTCCACCTTAAGGGTAAAACAGTATCACTGAGCTAACAAAAAACAAACAACTTGTTCTAACACTAACCTTGCACTCCTGTGCTACCATAATAAAACCTTAAAACTTTTTCCAAAAAGCATCCTCCTTTTACTATGAACTAAGTAAAGTTTACTCTCAGAAATTATCACTGTTGTTCTAGGAAAATCTGAGTGAAGTGAAGTTGCCGTAAAGATACATTCTGCTCTTAACTCGCATTTATAAAGAAAGACGGGAAAAAAGAGGAAAAATGAATACCCAAAGAGCTTAGTCATGACGTAAATAGAAGGTGGAGACTAACACAGCGGTATAACAGTTAAGCCCTGGACCTACTGTAATAGACAGTATTAAACAGCGGTTTATATTTCACATTGTAGTTTTTGTGGACTCAGCTCAATCTTGAGCCTTTTATTTCCTCGTCAGCTATTACCTTCTTCTTTGTAAGCCACGGCACTCCAGAACCTTAATAGTTCAGTCTGGTCCCTCTTCTGACCTGATCCGTTTAATGAAGTCCTCCGCCTCGACGTGGTTGTTGAAGATGTGGGACCTTTCCTTGTAGGTAACAATCAGTCGGGCAGGTGGGATGATGCCATATCGGAGTCCCATTGAACGGAGCTGCCATCTCACCGCGTCAAACTCTTTTTGCTTCTTGTGAACATCTGCCGCCACATCATGGTACAACCTCACTATTTGGTTCTTGTATCTCACTTCTCTTTTTGCCTTGGCTGCTCTCGACACCAATTCTTTATCTCTGAAGTTTAAAAAGTTCATTATCAGCGTTTGGAGGGAAGGATTGTTGTGTGCTCTTGGCCCGATCCTGTGCGCCCTCTCCACTGTGAGTTTTGTGTGCCCCGGCGGCAGCTCAAGTGCGTCTGGGAGCCAGCTCTCCAAAAAGGCACAGGCGTCGTCACCCTCCGCACCTTCCGGTAAATTTACAAGCCTCAAATTGGAGCGCCTCGATCTTGTCTCCAGGTCCAATAGCTTTACTTCCAAGTCCTTATTTTTATTTTCCAGGACTTGTACCTTTGTTTGGAGCACACGACATTGTCTTCAGCAGTTGAAATCCTTATTTCTGCCTCGGTGACACGCTCTGCGCAGTCAGTGATGTCTTTCCTGACACTTTCAATAGCTGACAATACAACAGCTATTCCGAGGGAACGCGGATGTAAGCAGACACGTTTCCTAGACCCAGCGGTGCTAGGAACCCTTTTGTAATTAGGGGGCCAAGCCCGAGGGCCGAGGGAACGCTTATGCAAGCAGACCCCTGCACGTACCTCAGACACAAAAAACTACATATATCCACCTGCAGGGGGTGCTATAACCTAGGCCAACGTGTTTTTGCCTGTAACTCCCACACCGTATGTCACACATTCAAAAACATAGCAGAGGCAAAGCATGCTAAACAGCATGATAGCTTTACATACTGACTGTTAACCTCAGTAAATAATTCGACCTTTAAACTCTATTAACAACTAGACAAATTGCATTTCCTGCGAAAATGCAGTGTGAATGCTAAAGGCTAAAGCGAAATCTGCTGAATGTACTGCCGAAAAGCTGAAAAAGCTGAAAGCTGAAATGCCAGAAAAGTGGAAAGGGCTGAAAACCTGAAAAGGCTGAAAGGGCGGAAAAGCTGAAAGGGCTGAAAAGCTGAGAGGACTAAAAAGCTGAAAAGGCCAAAAGGGCGGAAAAGCTGAAAAATTTGAAACGTTAAAGGCTGACAGAGCTTAAAAAGTTGAACATGTTGATAACTGAACAGTTTCTGTAGCTGAACATGAAGCTGAATGTATAAAGAAGCTGAAAAGGCAGAAAGATGAATATTTTAAAAAGATGAAGAGACAGAAAAGTTGAAAAGGGCTGAAAGAGTTTAAAAAGTTGAACATTTTCATAGTTGAACATAAAGGCAGAAAGGTGAATATCTGAAAAGGCCTAAAAGCTGTAGAGTAAGAGTGCTGGAAGAGGTTAAATAGATTTTTAAAAAGCTGAAAAGGTGAAAAGCTGTAGAGTAAGCGGGCTGGAAGAGGTAAAAATGGTGAAAAAGGTGAAAACTAAAAGGCCAAAAAAGCTTAAAAAGGTGAAAAAGGATGAAAAGCTGTAGAGTAAGAGTGCTGGAGGGGTTAAAATGGTGAAAAAAGGTTAAAAAGTTGAAAATTTAAACACTGAAAGAGCTTAAAAGGGTGCAAAAAGGATTAAAAGGATGGAAAGCTGAAGAGTGATAGAGGGCCAAAAAAGCTAAGACAGGTGAAAAAAGGATGAAAATGTAAAAAAGGTAAAGGGTGAAAGAGCTTAAAAAGGTGAAAAAAGGATGAAAATGTGAATAGCTGTAAAGTAAGAGGGCCAAACAAGTTTTAAAAGGTTAAAAAGGATGAAGTAAGAGAGTCGAAAAAGCTTAAAAAGGTGAAAAAGGATGAAAAGCTGTGGAGTGAGAGGGCTGTAAAAGGTAAAACAGGTGAAAAAAGGATGAACATATAAAAATTAGGGCTAAAAGGGCTCAATAAGGTGAAATAAAGCTGTAGCGTAAGAGGGCTAGAAGAGGTTAAAATGGTGAAAAAAGGCTAAAAAGGTGAAAAGTTAAAAGCTGAAAGAGCTTAAAAGGGTGCAAAAAGGATTAAAAGGATGGAAAGCTGAAGAGTGATAGAGGGCCAAAAAAGCTAAGACAGGTGAAAAAAGGATGAAAATGTAAAAAAGGTAAAGGGTGAAAGAGCTTAAAAAGGTGAAAAAAGGATGAAAATGTGAATAGCTGTAAAGTAAGAGGGCCAAACAAGTTTTAAAAGGTTAAAAAGGATGAAGTAAGAGAGTCGAAAAAGCTTAAAAAGGTGAAAAAGGATGAAAAGCTGTGGAGTGAGAGGGCTGTAAAAGGTAAAACAGGTGAAAAAAGGATGAACATATAAAAATTAGGGCTAAAAGGGCTCAATAAGGTGAAATAAAGCTGTAGCGTAAGAGGGCTAGAAGAGGTTAAAATGGTGAAAAAAGGCTAAAAAGGTGAAAAGTTAAAAGCTGAAAGAGCTTAAAAATGTGAAAAAAGGATGAAAAGATGTAGAGTTAGAGGGCAGAAAAGGCTTAAAAAGGTGAAAAAAGGATGAAAAGCTGTAGAGAAAGAGGGCTGGGAGGGGTTAAAATGATGAAAAAAGGCTAAAAAGTCGAAAAGTGAAAGGTTAAAAGAGCTTAAAAGGGTGAAAAAAGCATGAAAGGGATGAAAAGCTGTAGAGTGAGAGAGCCGAAAGAGCTCAAACAAGTGTAAAAAGGATGAAAATGTAAAAAAGTTAAAGGGCGAAAGAGCTTGCAATGGTTGCACATACGCTGGAGCAGGAGCAACCATGGAGCAAGCCAACAAGATATCCTACATTTCTATGTATATATGGTCTATGTCTATGTAAAAGATGTGGGATCCAAATCCAGCTGAAGAGAATTCTTTCTCCAGTGTTCTAGCTGCTCTCAATCAAGTGATGATGTCACACACTCTAGCTCACGCAATACACACACAAGTAGCAGGACAGACATGAAAATGTCCCCATAAGAATGAATGGGAAAACACCTCCCAAACCCCTGTGATTTTTGAAAAAACTGTAATGGTTATCGCAGAAATATTTATATGTTGAGTGAGAGGAGACATGACTGAACTGGGTCATGTTGTTTTTATTTCTGTCGAGTGAGAAATGAGGGCAGAAAAGCAAGAGGCAAATTAGGTACCGTCTGCTGTCCTCCAGAAATTTAGCCTCAAAATTAACATTAACAAATTAACACGATTTGAAGATTTTCCCATTTGCGGCAATGTTAAATTTTTGGGGAAAAAGCTGAATTTCTGAAAAAGTTGAAAAGTTGAAAAACTGAAAAGCTCAAGACTGAAAGAGCTGAAAAAGCTGAACATTTTAAAATTTGAATGAATGAAATCCCCATAAGGATGAATGGGAAAAACTTTGCAGAAAAAGCTTAATATTTCCAAAAGTATGAAGGATAGAAATGACAAAAATACACACCACAATGTCCTTAAAAAGCTGCACATTTTGATAGTTGAATGGTTTCTATAGCACAAAGTTTGAGGGAGAAGAAGAGGTTGAAAGTCGAGGAGTTTTGAAGATTTTCCCATTTGCGGCAATGTTAATTCTTTTTTTGAAAAAGCTGAATTGCTGAAAAAGCTGAAGGGTTGAAAACCTGAAAAGTAAAAGACTGAAAAAGCTGAAAAAGCTGAACATTTTAATATTTGAATGGTTTGAATAGCTGAAGGTATGCTGAAGTTATAGCAGAATGAAATTTGAAAAATTCCCCATAAGGATGAATGGGAAACATTTTGCGGAAAAAGCTTAATATTTCCAAAAGTATAAAAGATAGAAACGAGAAAAATACAAGCAGTAATGTCCTTAAAAAGCTGCACATTTTGATATTCGAATGGTTTAGCTCAAGATTTGAAGGAGGAGAAAACGGACAAAAAGCATACGGAAGAATAATAACAAACTTAAGAATAACAATAGTGTAAATGCTGACTCAGCATTCACACTAATAATAAATTCCAGAAGAACAATAGTGTGAATGCTGACTCAGCATTCAGACTAACTACACAATTCCCCGCCGGGGAATCGCGATAGTGGGCTGTGCGCTTTGCCCCGTGACAAACAAAAACTATGAAAGCTAAAGCAAAAGTTGAATCCCACGTTGATAATTTGGACTTTTATCTACATTTTAAAGTTCGAATGGTATGTCTCGGTCAAAGTATGCCAGAGATGTTGATGTTTGAAATCTTTCTTTCGATCTTTTCACCTGGTTTCATTCACTTTGTGTGTGTGTTTGTGTGCATGTGAGTGTGTGTGTGTGTGTGTGTCTCACTCTGTCTCTCTGTGTCTGTGTGTCTGCGACTCTTTTGATCTAGTCCCATTCGACTTACGTTGCGAAAACATGAATATTCGGGAAAACTGATTAATGATCTGTGTGTGTCTGTGTGTGTGTCTGTGTATGTGTGTTTGCGACTTTTTTGACCTTGTCCCATTCATTCCTTATGGAAAGTTTACGCAAATCAGGTACATGAATGTTTTGGCAGACTGATTAATAATCTGTGTTTGTGTGTGTGTGTGTGTGTGTGTGTGTGTGTGTGTGTGTGTGTTTGTGTGTCCATGACTTTTTTGACCTCGTCCCATTCATTCCTTATGGGAAAGTTTATGCAGGTTTTCGCGACTTATGTCGACTTATGTCGCGAAAACATGACTATTCTGAGTCTGTGTGTGTGTCTATCTGTCTGTCTATGTGTGTGTGTGTGTATCTGTCTCTGTGTGTCTGTCTTTGTGTGATAGAGAGAGAGAGAGAGAGAGAGAGAGAGAGAGAGAGAGAGAGAGAGAGACAGACAGAGACAGACAGGCAGACAGATAGAGAGACAGAGATAGAGACAGACAGGCAGACAGAGAGAGAGACAGAGACAGACAGGCAGACAGAGAGAGAGTCTCTCTCTCTCTGTTGGCCCAGCTGATCTCGGTTGCCACGGTGATCGTTGCTGACCAGCCCTGGTAACGGACTGAAACAGCTGACTTCTGAGCCCTTTCAGCCTCACATCTTGGACCTCAAACTAGTGATAGTTCTTCAAAACCGTACATGATATCGGCAAAATGTTTTCACAATCAAGCCAGAAAGGCCTGAAAGAAGACACGCATGAAGTTTTGTGGTCCTAGTTTCAGAAATGTGGAAATAAGAGCGAGTTAAAAAAAATTGCAGTCTCGAAAATCCTCTTCCCGATTTACATTGGAGTGAATAGGACTGTTGAGAGCTACTCTTGCCGGTTAGAGGCAGTTAATTCAGAAACCGTATATCCTACCGATAAAGTAGACAAATTGGGAGAAAGAAGACAAGTGTGGCTACAACTTTGGAAAAAATCACTGTTTTTGAGTGAAATTTGTGGCTGGGAGCATGATGTAAAGAGAAAATATCTGAGGAAATGTTTGAGTTCCCTGCACTTTGTCAGTTGGCTCCCCCACTCTGCTGCACAAACATTCCGCCATACACACTCATTGAAAACCCTGATTTTTTCCATAATCACTCACCATCATTAAAGGGTCAGAGTTCAAAAACTATACATCGTAGCAAAAAAGTTCAAATACAACTCAAATAGCCAAGACCTGTGCCTACATTGTAAAGTTTGAATGGTGTTTCTAGGTCAACGTATGACAGAGCAGGAGATGTTTGAAAAATTTCGCAGATTTGCGACTTTTTTCACTTCGTCCCATTCATTCCTTACGGGAAATTTATCGACGCTATCGAATCTTGCGACGCGAAAAATTGATATTCTGGTGAGAATAATAATAGCAGTGCGAGTCCGATCAAGCCGCACGTTTTGAAGTTTTTTTTATTTGTATACGCTCAACGGTGCGGGCCGTGAAAAGTGCCAAAAACGGAAGAAGGATGAATAGTAAGAAGAGGCGCGGTGAATATCAATATCAATGCTCCGCACAGCCCAATATTATAGCTCTGCTATAGAGGCTCTGCTATAGAGGTGTCCATTGTGGGCTGGCGAGCACAGCCTACTAAAAAGAAATTCCAAAAGAACAATAGTGTGCCTTCAGCATTCACACTAACTAGAAAAGGCAAGTTCTGAAGAACATGCGGTTATGAATGCTCCTCGTGACCAGCTGAAGCCAAATGCGGACTGCTGGCTGTGAAAACTTTGAATAATGTCCACAATATCTAAAAAAACTGTGAAATAATGTAGAACTTGTTCAAAAACTAAAGCCAGACTGAATTGGTAGCTTTAAGTCATCTGAAGTCTCGTCTGAAGAGAATGAAGCTTTGTAATACTTGGGTGAGAATGAAGCATTAAAATATATAGAGTTTAAAGAGATGTTACAGTGAGAATGAGTCAAAGACTCTGAATCAGACTGAGAAATTCAATAAATCTCAATGTGTCGATGATTGGAAATATTTAAATAAATTTAAACAGAGTTCCTGGGTGGAAAATAATGTAGAATTGGTTGAAAAACTAAGGCCAAATTTAATTGGTTGCTTTAATTTATTTGAAGTCTCATCTGAAGAGAATAAAGCTTCCTAATTGTTTGGTGAAGATGAAGCATTAAAAATAGAATATAAGGTTTGAACCAAAATGCAATACTAGCTTAAATTTGTGTTGAAAAGCAGCTGATGGAGTATGAAGAGATGTTACAGTGAGAATGAATCAAATACTCAAATTCAATAAGTCTCAATATATCGATGATTAAAACATTTAATTATTTGATTGGAGTTCCCGGCTTGAATGACAGAAAAAAGAAAATCATTAAATATAGTTTCAATGTTGGGAAATATACTCTGTGTGTGTGTGTGTGTGTGTGTGTGTGGGTTTGTGTGGATGTGAGTATGTGCTTAAGCATGGCTTAATGTGCGTGTGTGTGTGCGTTTGTGTGCATGTGAGTGTGTGCTTAAGCATGGCTTTATATGTGTGTGTGTGAGGGTGTGTGTGTGTGTGTGTTTGTGTGCATGTGAGTATGTGCTTAAGCATGACTTAATGTGTGTGTGTGTGCGTTTGTGTGCATGTGAGTGTGTGCTTAAGCATGGCTTTATATATGTGTGTGTGTGTGTGTGTGTGTGTGTGTGTGTGTGTGTGTATGTGTGTGTACATGTGTGGTCATGTGTGCATGCTCACACATGCATATCCGAGTGTGCGTGTGTGTTTGTCAAACTGACTCATTGATAAATCTGTCTCTCTGTGTTGGCTCAGTTGATCTCGGTTGCCACGGTGATGGTAACCGAGCTAGTCCTGGTAACAGGCAGGGAGAGCTGTTGGGAGAGCTGTTTTAACAGTGTTTTCAGCTGAGGCTCACCTCACATTATCATACTTCTCTTTGCAAAACAGTAACTGCTATCACTAAAATAATGGTATGGTCAAAACTATGAGAGTCTTTTGAGCAATCTGTGAAGTTTCTGTGTCTGTGGTCAGAAATGTGTCTTGTTGAGCAGTTTAGAAAAGTGAGTGTTTTTTTCTGCCTCTAGATATTTTTCCTCTCATTTTAATGGGACTCTATGCGGCAGTTGGTCGGTGTTCCTATCAGTAAAATGCCCACCGAGCCAAAAGTTTTTGTCCGATTGCCTCCAGAGATCTGCTGTGAGCACAAGTGTACCTACAAGCTGGTGTTTTTATTTTTCTGCTGGTGTGAACATTGTGGAAATGGTGGCGAGTTGAAGACGAGATTTTCTGAATATTGGGCAGCTCCTTTCCACTCTGTCAGTTGGCCTCTGCACTCTGGCTGTCAACATTCCATCCCATACACACCAATGCAGAAATCTCAAAGTGGCTGAAAAGTTTCCAATGTTTGAAGTGTGACTGTGCAAAAAATATGAATGCTGTGAAAAAGCTGAATCCAGGGGGAGAAAGTCCTAATCTTTATGAACGTCTCACAGTTTGAATGGAGTTTTAATGTGGACGTATGAATTATTAGATTAGCTTTGAAAATGCATGAAAAAGTGTGAAAATTGAAGATTTTTGAAGATTCCGTCATCTGCTTGAATGGGAAAAAAGGCTGAAAAAAGTCTAATATTTCTGAAATTATGAATGATATCAATTAGAAAAATAGACGCGACTGATTCCCAATTGAGATGAATTTTCTGTGTTTGAATGGAGTGAATCCGTTGAAAAATATATAATAACTAGAAAAATTGTATTTCCTGCGAAAATACAGTGTGAATGCTGAAGGATGACGCGAAATCTGCTGAATGTACTGCCGAAAGCTGAAAAAGTTGAAAAGTTCAAGGCCGAAAGAGTTTAAAAAGTAGAACATGTTGATAGCTGAACAGTTTCTGTAGCTGAACATGAATCTGAATGTATAAAGAAGCTCAAAAGGCAGAAAGATTAACATTTTTAAAAGATGAAACGACAGAAAAGCCGAAGCGGGCTGAAAGACTTGAAAAAGTTGAACATTTTAATTGCTGAACATCAAGTTGAATGTTTGAAGGAGTTGAAAAGGCACAAATATGAATATCTGAAAAGGCTAAAAAGCTGTAGACTAAGAGGGCTGAAAGAGGTTAAAAAGGTGGAAAAAGACTGAAAAGGCCAAGTTGAACATTTTCATAGTTGAACATAAAGGCAGAAAGGTGAATATCTGAAAAGGAGGTTAAAAAGGTGAACAAAGACTGAAAAGGCAGAAAAGTTGTAGAGTAGGAAAACAGAAAGAGCTTAAAAAGGTGAAAAAAGATGGAAAAGGCAGAAAAGTTGGAGAGTAAGAGGACAGAAAGAGCATAAAAATGTGAAAAAAGACTGAAGAAGTGGAAAGTTAAAGGCAGAAAGAGCTTAAAAAGGTGAAAAAAGACTGAAAAGGTGGAAAGTCAAAGGCAGAAAGAGCTTAAAAAAGCGAAAAAAGACTGAAAAGGTCGAAAGTGAAAGGCAGAAAGAGCTTAAAAATGTGAAAAAAGACTGAAGAGGTGGAAAGTTAAAGGCGGAAAGAGCTTAAAAAGGTGAAAAAAGACTGAAAAGGTGGAAAGTTAAAGGCAGAAAGAGCTTAAAAAGGTGAAAAAAGACTGAAAAGGCTGAAAAGTTGTGGAGTAACAGAGTTGAAAGAGCTTAAAAAGGTGAAAAAAGACTGAAAATGTGGAAAGTTAAAGGCAGAAAGAGCTTAAAATGGCTGCATCGTCTATGTAAAGTAAAAGATGTGGGATCCAAATCCAGCTGAAGAAAAGTCTTTCTCCAGATTTTCCAGCTGCTCCCCACTCGAAAGATGATGTCATCCACTCGAGCTCAGGCACTACACACGCACTCTTGAGATACACACGCGGGAGAAGTAGGAGAGCCAGAGATGAAGAGATCCCTATTAGAATGAATGGGAAAACACCTCCCAAACCCCTGCGATTTTTGAAAAAACTGTAATGGTTATGGCCAAAATATTTACATGATGAGTGAGAGGAGACATGGCTGAACGCGCTCATGTCGTTTTTATTTCTGTCGAGTGAGAAATGAGGGCACAGGAGCGAGAGACAAATCAGGTACCGTCTGCTCTCGGACAGAAATTTAGGCTCAAAATTAACATTGCGGCTTATGGGACGATACTTGAACGTCATGTCGCTCTTGGACTTCTAAATCCAAAACCGTAAGTCGTACATCTGAAACGAGACCATCAGCTGAAAGCCGACAAGATTTCCTACATTTCTATGCATTTTTTGTCTATGTCAAGTAAAAGATTTGGGACCAAAATCAAGCTGAAGACAATTTTCATTCCTATCTCCGAAAGCCGCTCCCCACTCTGGCGATGATGTCACCCACTCTAGCCGACGCAACACACACCCATTATAAAATCAGAAGAGGAGCTAAAAGTTCCTAAAACTAAAACTGCGATATTTTCAAAACCGTACTACATTTTTAAAAACTGAATACAGTGTCAATAGTTCAAGTTTCGCTGACTCGTTTAAAGTTTGAATGGTGTCTCTCGCTCAACGTATGAGGAACAAGATGAGGTTGAAAGGCGATGAGTTTTGAAGAGGATTTGAAGATTTTCCCATTTGAATCAATGTTAAATTTTTTTTGGAAAAAGCTGAATTATTGAAAAAGTTGAAAAGTTGAAAAGCTGAAGGTTGAAAGAGCTGGACGAGCTGAACATTTTAATATTTGAATGATTTGAATAGCTGAACGTATGCTGAAGTTATAGCAGAATGAAATTTGAAAAAATCCCCATAAGGATGAATGGAGAAAATTTGGCAGAAAAAGCTGAATATTTCCAAAAGTATAATGGTTAGAAACGAGAAAAATACAAGCAGTAATGTCCTTAAAAAGCTGAACATTTTGATATTTGAATGGTTTGAATCGGTCAAGATTTGTAGGAGAAGATAGCGGACAAAAAACGTACGGAAGAATAATAATAATAACTAGAAAAATTGCATTTCCTGCGAAAATACAGTGTGAATGCTGAAGGATGAAGCGAAATCTGCTGAATGTACTGCCGAAAAGCTGAAAAAGTTGAAAAGTTCAAGGCCGAAAGAGTTTAAAAAGTTGAACATGTTGATAGCTAAACAGTTTCTGTAGCTGAACATGAAGCTGAATGTATAAAGAAGCTCAAAAGGCAGAAAGATGAATATTTTTAAAAGATGAAACGACAGAAAAGCTGAAGCGGTCTGAAAGACTTGAAAAAGTTGAACATTTTAATTGCTGAACATCAAGTTGAATGTTTGAAGGAGTTGAAAAGGCAGAAAGATGAATATCTGAAAAGGCTAAAAAGCTGTAGACTAAGAGGGCTGAAAGAGGTTAAAAAGGTGAAAAAAGACTGAAAAGGCCCAACAGTTGTGGAATAACAGGGTTGAAAGAGCTTAAAAAGGTGAAAAAAGACTGAAAAGGCAGAAAAGTTGGAGAGTAAGAGGACAGAAAGAGCATAACAATGTGAAAAAAGACTGAAGAGGTGGAAAGTGAAAGGCAGAAAGCTTAATAAGGTGAAAAAAGACTGAAAAGGCTGAAAAGTTGTACAGTTACAGAGTTGAAAAGGCTTAAAAAGGTGAAAAAAGACTGAAAAGGTGGAAAGTTAAAGGCAGAAAGAGCATAAAAATTTGAAAAAAGACTGAAGAGGTGGAAAGTTAAAGGCAGAAAGAGTTTAAAAAGGTGAAAAAAGACTGAAAAGGCAGAAATGTTGGAGATTAAGAGGACAGAGAGAGCATAAAAATGTGAAAAAAGACCGAAGAGGTGGAAAGTTAAAGGCAGAAAGAGCTTAAAAAGGTGAAAAAAGACTGAAAAGGTGGAAAGTTAAAAGCTGACAGAGCTTAAAAAGGTGAAAAAAGACTGAAAAGATGGAAAGTGAAAGGCAGAAAGAGTTTAAAAAGGTGAACAAAGACTGAAAAGGCAGAAAAGTTATAGAGTAAGAAGACAGAAAGAGCTTAAAAATGTGAAAAAAGACTGAAGAAGTGGAAAGTTAAAGGCAGAAAGAGCTTAAAAAGGTGAAAAAAGACTGAAGAGGTGGAAAGTTAAAGGCAGAAAGAGCTTAAAAAGGTGAAAAAAGACTGAAAAGGCCGAAAAGTTGTGGAGTAACAGAGTTGAAAGAGCTTAAAAAGGTGAAAAAAGACTGAAAATGTGGAAAGTTAAAGGCAGAAAGAGCTTAAAATGGCTGCATCGTCTATGTAAAGTAAAAGATGTGGGATCCAAATCCAGCGGAAGAAAAGTCTTTCTCCAGATTTTCCAGCTGCTCCCCACTCGAAAGATGATGTCATCCACTCCAGCTCAGGCACTACACGCGCGCTCTTGAGATACACACGCGGGAGAAGTAGGAGAGCCAGAGATGAAGAGATCCCTATTAGAGTAAATGGGAAAACACCTCCCAAACTCTTGCGATTTTAAAAAAAACTGTAATGGTTATGGCCAAAATATTTATATGCTGAGTGAGAGGAGACATGGCTGAACGCGCTCATGTCGTTTTTATTTCTGTCGAGTGAGAAATGAGGGCACAGGAGCGAGAGACAAATCAGGTACCGTCTGCTCTCGGACAGAAATTTAGGCTCAAAATTAACATTGCGGCTTATGGGACGATACTTGAACTTCATGTCGCTCTTGGACTTCTAAATCCAAAACCGTAAGTCGTACATCTGAAACGAGACCATCAGCTGAAAGCCGACAAGATTTCCTACATTTCTATGCATTTTTTGTCTATGTCAAGTAAAAGATGTGGATTCAGTATCAAGCTGAAGACAATTTTCATTCCTATCTCCGAAAGCCGCTCCCCACTCTGGCGATGATGTCACCCACTCTAGCCGACGCAACACACACCCATTATAAAATCAGAAGAGGAGCTAAAAGTTCCTAAAACTAAAACTGCGATATTTTCAAAACCGTACTACATTTTTAAAAACTGAATACAGTGTCAATAGTTCAAGTTTCGCTGACTCGTTTAAAGTTTGAATGGTGTCTCTCGCTCAACGTATGAGGAACAAGATGAGGTTGAAAGGCGATGAGTTTTGAAGAGGATTTGAAGATTTTCCCATTTGAATCAATGTTAAATTTTTTTTGGAAAAAGCTGAATTATTGAAAAAGTTGAAAAGTTGAAAAGCTGAAGGTTGAAAGAGCTGAACGAGCTGAACATTTTAATATTTGAATGATTTGAATAGCTGAACGTATGCTGAAGTTATAGCAGAATGAAATTTGAAAAAATCCCCATAAGGATGAATGGGGAAAATTTGGCAGAAAAAGCTGAATATTTCCAAAAGTATAATGGTTAGAAACGAGAAAAATACAAGCAGTAATGTCCTTAAAAAGCTGAACATTTTGATATTTGAATGGTTTGAATCGGTCAAGATTTGTAGGAGAAGATAGCGGACAAAAAACGTACGGAAGAATAATAATAATAACTAGAAAAATTGCATTTCCTGCGAAAATACAGTGTGAATGCTGAAGGATGAAGCGAAATCTGCTGAATGTACTGCCGAAAAGCTGAAAAAGTTGAAAAGTTCAAGGCCGAAAGAGTTCATGAACATGAAGCTGAATGTATAAAGAAGCTTAAAAGGCAGAAAGATGAATATTTTTAAAACATGAAACGTCAGAAAACCTGAAGTGGGTTGAAAGACTTGAAAAAGTTGAACATTTTAATTGCTGAACATCAAGTTGAATGTTTGAAGGAGTTGAAAAGGCAGAAATATGAATAGGCTAAAAAGCTGTAGACTAAGAGGGCTGAAAGAGGTTAAAAAGGTGAAAAAAGACTGAAAAGGCCCAACAGTTGTGGAATAACAGGGTTGAAAGAGCTTAAAAAGGTGAAAAAAGATGGAAAAGGCAGCAAAGTTGGAGAGTAAGAGGACAGAAAGAGCATAAAAATGTGAAAAAATACTGAAGAGGTGGAAAGTTAAATTCAGAAAGAGTTTAAAAAGGTGAAAAAAGACTGAAAAGGCAGAAAAGTTGGAGATTAAGAGGACAGAGAGAGCTTAAAAAGGTGAAAAAAGACTGAAAAGATGGAAAGTGAAATGCAGAAAGAGCTTAAAAAGGTGAACAAAGACTGAAAAGGCAGAAAGTTGTAATAAGAGCAGAAAGAGCTTAAAAAGGTGAAAAAAGACTGAAGAGGTGGAAAGTTAAAGGTAGAAAGAGCTTAAAAAGGTGAAAAAAGACTGAAATGGCAGAAAAGTTGGAGAGTAAGGGGACAGAAAGAGCATAAAAATGTGAAAAAAGACTGAAGAGGTGGAAAGTTAAAGGCAGAAACAGCTTGAAAAGGTGAAAAAAGACTGAAAAGGTGGAAAGTTAAAGGCAGAAAGAGCTTAAAAAAGCGAAAAAAGACTGAAAAGGTGGAAAGTGTAAGGCAGAAAGAGCTTAAAAAGCGAAAAAAGACTGAAAAGGCGGAAAGTTGATAAGGCAGAAAGAGCTTAAAAAGGTGAAAAAAGACTGAAAAGGTGGAAAAGTTGTGGAGTAAGAGTGAAAGAGCTTAAAAAGGTGAAAAAAGACTGAAAAGGTGGAAAGTTAAAGGCAGAAAGAGCTTAAAATGGCTGCATCGTCTATGTAAAGTAAAAGATGTGGGATCCAAATCCAGCTGAAGAAAAGTCTTTCTCCAGATTTTCCAGCTGCTCCCCACTCGAAAGATGATGTCATCCACTCGAGCTCAGGCACTACACACGCACTCTTGAGATACACACGCGGGAGAAGTAGGAGAGCCAGAGATGAAGAGATCCCTATTAGAATGAATGGGAAAACACCTCCCAAACCCCTGCGATTTTTGAAAAAACTGTAATGGTTATGGCAAAAATATTTACATGATGAGTGAGAGGAGACATGGCTGAACTCGCTCATGTCGTTTTTATTTCTGTCGAGTGAGAAATGAGGGCACAGGAGCGAGAGACAAATCAGGTACCGTCTGCTCTCGGACAGAAATTTAGGCTCAAAATTAACATTGCGGCTTATGGGACGATACTTGAACTTCATGTCGCTCTTGGACTTCTAAATCCAAAACCGTAAGTCGTACATCTGAAACGAGACCATCAGCTGAAAGCCGACAAGATTTCCTACATTTCTATGCATTATTTGTCTATGTCAAGTAAAAGATTTGGATCCAGTATCAAGCTGAAGACAATTTTCATTCCTATCTCCGAAAGCCGCTCCCCACTCTGGCGATGATGTCACCCACTCTAGCCGACGCAATACACATCCATTATAAAATCAGAAGAGGAGCTAAAAGTTCCTAAAACTAAAACTGCGATATTTTCAAAACCGTACTACATTTTTAAAAACTGAATACAGTGTCAATAGTTCAAGTTTCGCTGACTCGTTTAAAGTTTGAATGGTGTCTCTCGCTCAACGTATGAGGAACAAGATGAGGTTGAAAGGCGATGAGTTTTGAAGAGGATTTGAAGATTTTCCCATTTGAATCAATGTTAAATTTTTTTGGGAAAAAGCTGAATTATTGAAAAAGTTGAAAAGTTGAAAAGTTGAAAAGCTGAAGGTTGAAAGAGCTGAACGAGCTGAACATTTTAATATTTGAATGATTTGAATAGCTGAACATATGCTGAAGTTATAGCAGAATGAAATTTGAAAAAATCCCCATAAGGATGAATGGGGAAAATTTGGCAGAAAAAGCTGAATATTTCCAAAAGTATAATGGTTAGAAACGAGAAAAATACAAGCAGTAATGTCCTTAAAAAGCTGAACATTTTGATATTTGAATGGTTTGAATCGGTCAAGATTTGTAGGAGAAGATAGCGGACAAAAAACGTACGGAATAATAATAATAATAACTAGAAAAATTGCATTTCCTGCGAAAATACAGTGTGAATGCTGAAGGATGAAGCGAAATCTGCTGAATGTACTGCCGAAAAGCTGAAAAGTTGAAAAGTTCAAGGCCGAAAGAGTTTAAAAAGTTGAACATGTTGATAGCTGAACAGTTTCTGTAGCTGAACATGAAGCTGAATGTATAAAGAAGCTCAAGAGGCAGAAAGATGAATATTTTTTAAAAGATGAAACGACAGAAAAGCTGAAGCGGGCTGAAAGACTTGAAAAAGTTGAACATTTTAATTGCTGAACATCAAGTTGAATGTTTGAAGGAGTTGAAAAGGCAGAAAGATGAATATCTGAAAAGGCTAAAAAGCTGGAGACTAAGAGGGCTGAAAGAGGTTAAAAAGGTGAAAAAAGACTGAAAAGGCCAAACAGTTGTGGAATAACAGGGTTGAAAGAGCTTAAAAAGGTGAAAAAAGATGGAAAAGGCAGAAAAGTTGGAGAGTAAGAGGACAGAAAGAGCATAAAAATGTGAAAAAAGACTGAAGAGGTGGAAAGTTAAAGGCAGAAAGAGCTTAAAAAGGTGAAAAAAGACTGAAAAGGTGGAAAGTTAAAGGCAGAAAGAGCTTAAAAAAGCGAAAAAAGACTGAAAAGGTGGAAAGTGTAAGGCAGAAGGAGCTTAAAAAGGTGAAAAAAGACTGAAAAGGCCAAACAGTTGTGGAATAACAGGGTTGAAAGAGCTTAAAAAAGTGAAAAAAGGCAGAAGAGTTGAAGAGTAAGAGGACAGAAAGAGCATAAAAATGTGAAAAAAGACTGAAGAAGTGGAAAGTTAAAGGCAGAAAGAGCTTAAAAAGGTGAAAAAAGACTGAAGAGGTGTAAAGTTAAAGGCAGAAAGAGCTTAAAAAGGTGAACAAAGACTGAAAAGGCCGAAAAGTTCTGGAGTAACAGAGTTGAAAGAGCTTAAAAAGGTGAAAAAAGACTGAAAAGGTGGAAAGTTAAAGGCAGAAAGAGCTTAAAAGAACAAAAAAAGACTGAAAAGGTGGAAAGTGTAAGGCAGAAGGAGCTTAAAAAGGTGAAAAAAGACTGAAAAGGCCGAAAGTTGTGGAGTAATAGAGTTGAAAGAGCTTAAAAAGGTGAAAAAAGACTGAAAAGGTGGAAAGTTAAAGGCAGAAAGAGCTTAAAATGGCTGCATCGTCAATGTAAAGTAAAAGATGTGGGATCCAAATCCAGCGGAAGAAAAGTCTTTCTCCAGATTTTCCAGCTGCTCCCCACTCGAAAGATGATGTCATCCACTGGAGCTCAGGCACTACACACGCACTCTTGAGATACACACGCGGGGAGAAGTAGGACAGCCAGAAATTAAGAGATCCCTATTAGAATGAATGAGAAAACACCTCCCAAACTCTTGCGATTTTTAAAAAAACTGTAATGGTTATGGCCAAAATATTTATATGCTGAGTGAGAGGAGACATGGCTGAACGCGCTCATGTCGTTTTTATTTCTGTCGAGTGAGAAATGAGGGCACAGGAGCGAGAGACAAATCAGGTACCGTCTGCTCTCGGACAGAAATTTAGGCTCAAAATTAACATTGCGGCTTATGGGACGATACTTGAACTTCATGTCGCTCTTGGACTTCTAAATCCAAAACCGTAAGTCGTACATCTGAAACGAGACCATCAGCTGAAAGCCGACAAGATTTCCTACATTTCTATGCATTTTTTGTCTATGTCAAGTAAAAGATGTGGATTCAGTATCAAGCTGAAGACAATTTTCATTCCTATCTCCGAAAGCCGCTCCCCACTCTGGCGATGATGTCACCCACTCTAGCCGACGCAACACACACCCATTATAAAATCAGAAGAGGAGCTAAAAGTTCCTAAAACTAAAACTGCGATATTTTCAAAACCGTACTACATTTTTAAAAACTGAATACAGTGTCAATAGTTCAAGTTTCGCTGACTCGTTTAAAGTTGGAATGGCGTCTTGCTCAACGTATGAGGTACAAGATGAGGTTGAAAGGCGATGAGTTTTGAAGAGGATTTGAAGATTTTCCCATTTGAATCAATGTTAAATTTTTTTGGGAAAAAGCTGAATTATTGAAAAAGTTGAAAAGTTGAAAAGTTGGAAAGCTGAGGTTGAAAGAGCTGAACGAGCTGAACATTTTAATATTTGAATGATTTGAATAGCTGAACGTATGCTGAAGTTATAGCAGAATGAAATTTGAAAAAATCCCCATAAGGATGAATGGGGAAAATTTGGCAGAAAAAGCTGAATATTTCCAAAAGTATGAAAGATTGAAATGAGAAAAATACAAGCAGTAATGTCCTTAAAAAGCTGAACATTTTGATGTTTGAATGGTTTGAATCGGTCAAGATTTGAAGGAGAAGATAGCGGACAAAAAACGTACGGATAGTAATTAATATAATAATAATAATAATAATAATATAACTCCAGAAGAACAATAGTGTGAATGCTGTGTCAGCATTCACACTAATAACTAGAAAAATTGCATTTCCTGCGAAAATACAGTGTGAATGCTGAAGGATGAAGCGAAATCTGCTGAATGTACTGCCGAAAAGCTGAAAAAGTTGAAAAGTTCAAGGCCAAAAGAGTTCATGAACATGAAGCTGAATGTATAAAGAAGCTCAAAAGGCAGAAAGATGAATATTTTTAAAACATGAAACGTCAGAAAAGCTGAAGTGGGCTGAAAGACTTGAAAAAGTTGAACATTTTAATTGCTGAACATCAAGTTGAATGTTTGAAGGAGTTGAAAAGGCAGAAATATGAATAGGCCAAAAAGCTGTAGACTAAGAGGGCTGAAAGAGGTTAAAAAGGTGAAAAAAGATTGAAAAGGCAGCAAAGTTGGAGAGTAAGAGGCCAGAAAGAGCATAAAAATGTGAAAAAAGACTGAAGAGGTGGAAAGTTAAAGGCAGAAAGAGTTGAAAAAGGTGAAAAAAGACTGAAAAGGCAGAAAAGTTGGAGATTAAGAGGACAGAGAGAGCATAAAAATATGAAAAAAGACTGAAGAGGTGGAAAGTTAAAGGCAGAAAGAGCTTTAAAAGGCGAGAAAAGACTGAAAAGGTGGAAAGTTAAAGGCAGACAGAGCTTAAAAAGGTGAAAAAAGACTGAAAAGATGGAAAGTGAAAGGCAGAAAGAGCTTAAAAAGGTGAACAAAGACTGAAAAGGCAGAAAAGTTGTAGAGTAAGAAGACAGAAAGAGCTTAAAAATGTGAAAAAAGACTGAGGAGGTAGAAAGTTAAAGGCAGAAAGAGCTTAAAAATGTGAAAAAAGACTGAAGAGGTAGAAAGTTAAAGGCAGAAAGAGCTTAAAAAGGTGAAAAAAGACTGAAGAGGTGGAAAGTTAAAGGCAGACAGAGCTTAAAAAGGTGAAAAATGACTGAAAAGGCCGAAAAGTTGTGGAGTAACAGAGTTGAAAGAGCTTAAAAAGGTGAAAAAAGACTGAAAATGTGGAAAGTTAAAGGCAGAAAGAGCTTAAAATGGCTGCATCGTCTATGTAAAGTAAAAGATGTGGGATCCAAATCCAGCTGAAGAAAAGTCTTTCTCCAGATTTTCCAGCTGCTCCCCACTCGAAAGATGATGTCATTCACTCCAGCTCAGGCACTACACACGCACTCTTGAGATACACACGCGGGAGAAGTAGGAGAGCCAGAGATGAAGAGATCCCTATTAGAGTAAATGGGAAAACACCTCCCAAACCCCTGCGGTTTTTGAAAAAACTGTAATGGTTATGGCAAAAATATTTACATGATGAGTGAGAGGAGACATGGCTGAACTCGCTCATGTCGTTTTTATTTCTGTCGAGTGAGAAATGAGGGCACAGGAGCGAGAGACAAATCAGGTACCGTCTGCTCTCGGACAGAAATTTAGGCTCAAAATTAACATTGCGGCTTATGGGACGATACTTGAACTTCATGTCGCTCTTGGACTTCTAAATCCAAAACCGTAAGTCGTACATCTGAAACGAGACCATCAGCTGAAAGCCGACAAGATTTCCTACATTTCTATGCATATATTGTCTATGTCAAGTAAAAGATTTGGGATCAAAATCAAGCTGAAGAGACTTTTTGCTCCTATCTTCGAAAGCCGCTCTCCACTGTGGCGATGATGTCACCCACTCTAGCCGACGCAATACACACCCATAATAAAATCAGAAGAGGAGCTAAAAGTTCCTAAAACTAAAACTGCGATATTTTCAAAACCGTACTACATTTTTAAAAACTGAATACAGTGTCAATAGTTCAAGTTTCGCTGACTCGTTTAAAGTTGGAATGGCGTCTCTCGCTCAACATATGAGGTACAAGATGAGGTTGAAAGGCGATGAGTTTTGAAGAGGATTTGAAGATTTTCCCATTTGAATCAATGTTTTGGGGAAAAAGCTGAATTATTGAAAAAGTTGAAAAGTTGAAAAGTTTGAAAGCTAAAGGTTGAAAGAGCTGAACGAGCTGAACATTTTAATATTTGAATGATTTGAATAGCTGAACGTATGCTGAAGTTATAGCAGAATGAAATTTGAAAAAATCCCCATAAGGATGAATGGGGAAAATTTGGCAGAAAAAGCTGAATATTTCCAAAAGTATGAAAGATTGAAATGAGAAAAATACAAGCAGTAATGTCCTTAAAAAGCTGAACATTTTGATGTTTGAATGGTTTGAATCGGTCAAGATTTGAAGGAGAAGATAGCGGACAAAAAACGTACGGAAGAGGAATAATAATAATAATAAACCCCAGAAGAAGAATAGTGTGAATGCTTCACACTTTTCTTCTTCTGGGGTTTATTATTATTATTATTCCTCTTCCGTACGTTTATTATAATAATAATAATAATAATAATAATAATAATAATAAACTCCAGAAGAACAATAGTGTGAATGCTGTGTCAGCATTCACACTTATAATAATAACTAGAAAAATTGCATTTCCTGCGAAAATACAGTGTGAATGCTGAAGGATGAAGCGAAATCTGCTGAATGTACTGCCGAAAAGCTGAAAAAGTTGAAAAGTTCAAGGCCAAAAGAGTTCATGAACATGAAGCTGAATGTATAAAGAAGCTCAAAAGGCAGAAAGATGAATATTTTTAAAACATGAAACGTCAGAAAAGCTGAAGTGGGCTGAAAGACTCGAAAAAGTTGAACATTTTAATTGCTGAACATCAAGTTGAATGTTTGAAGGAGTTGAAAAGGCAGAAATATGAATAGGCCAAAAAGCTGTAGACTAAGAGGGCTGAAAGAGGTTAAAAAGGTGAAAAAAGATTGAAAAGGCAGCAAAGTTGGAGAGTAAGAGGCCAGAAAGAGCATAAAAATGTGAAAAAAGACTGAAGAGGTGGAAAGTTAAAGGCAGAAAGAGTTGAAAAAGGTGAAAAAAGACTGAAAAGGCAGAAAAGTTGGAGATTAAGAGGACAGAGAGAGCATAAAAATATGAAAAAAGACTGAAGAGGTGGAAAGTTAAAGGCAGAAAGAGCTTAAAAAGGTGAAAAAAGACTGAAGAGGTGGAAAGTTAAAGGCAGACAGAGCTTAAAAAGGTGAAAAATGACTGAAAAGGCCGAAAAGTTGTGGAGTAACAGAGTTGAAAGAGCTTAAAAAGGTGAAAAAAGACTGAAAATGTGGAAAGTTAAAGGCAGAAAGAGCTTAAAAAGGTGAAAAAAGACTGAAAAGGTGGAAAGTTAATGGCAGAAAGAGCTTAAAATGGCTGCATCGTCTATGTAAAGTAAAAGATGTGGGATCCAAATCCAGCTGAAGAAAAATCTTTCTCCAGATTTTCCAGCTGCTCCCCACTCGAAAGATGATGTCATCCACTGGAGCTCAGGCACTACACACGCACTCTTGAGATACACACGCGGGAGAAGTAGGAGAGCCAGAGATGAAGAGATCCCTATTAGAGTAAATGGGAAAACACCTCCCAAACCCCTGCGGTTTTTGAAAAAACTGTAATGGTTATGGCAAAAATATTTACATGATGAGTGAGAGGAGACATGGCTGAACTCGCTCATGTCGTTTTTATTTCTGTCGAGTGAGAAATGAGGGCACAGGAGCGAGAGACAAATCAGGTACCGTCTGCTCTCGGACAGAAATTTAGGCTCAAAATTAACATTGCGGCTTATGGGACGATACTTGAACTTCATGTCGCTCTTGGACTTCTAAATCAAAAACCGTAAGTCGTACATCTGAAACGAGACCATCAGCTGAAAGCCGACAAGATTTCCTACATTTCTATGCATATATTGTCTATGTCAAGTAAAAGATTTGGGATCAAAATCAAGCTGAAGAGACTTTTTGCTCCTATCTTCGAAAGCCGCTCTCCACTGTGGCGATGATGTCACCCACTCTAGCCGACGCAATACACACCCATAATAAAATCAGAAGAGGAGCTAAAAGTTCCTAAAACTAAAACTGCGATATTTTCAAAACCGTACTACATTTTTAAAAACTGAATACAGTGTCAATAGTTCAAGTTTCGCTGACTCGTTTAAAGTTGGAATGGCGTCTCTCGCTCAACATATGAGGTACAAGATGAGGTTGAAAGGCGATGAGTTTTGAAGAGGATTTGAAGATTTTCCCATTTGAATCAATGTTAAATTTTTTGGGGAAAAAGCTGAATTATTGAAAAAGTTGAAAAGTTGAAAAGTTTGAAAGCTAAAGGTGGAAAGAGCTGAACGAGCTGAACATTTTAATATTTGAATGATTTGAATAGCTGAACGTATGCTGAAGTTATAGCAGAATGAAATTTGAAAAAATCCCCATAAGGATGAATGGGGAAAATTTGGCAGAAAAAGCTGAATATTTCCAAAAGTATAATGGTTAGAAACGAGAAAAATACAAACAGTAATGTCCTTAAAAAGCTGAACATTTTGATATTCGAATGGTTTGAATCGGTCAAGATTTGTAGGAGAAGATAGCGGACAAAATAAGTACGGAAGAAGAATAATAACTAGACAATTCCCCGCCGGGGAATCGCGAGAGTGGGCTGTGCGCTTTGCCCCGTGACGAACAAAAACTACAAAAGCTAAAGCAAAAGTTGAATCCCACGTTGATAAATTGGACTTTTATCTACATTTTAAAGTTTGAATGGTGCGTCTCGGTCAAAGTATGCCAGAGATGTCAATGTTTGAACTTTTCCTTTCGATCTTTCACCTTGTCTCATTCACTTTGTGTGTGTGTGTGTGTGCATGTGAGTGTGTGTGTGTGTGTGTGTGTGTGTGTCTCTCTGTCTCTCTGTGTCTGTGTGTCTGGGACTTTTTGATCTCGTCCCATTCATTCCTTATGGGAAAGTTTATGCAGGTTTTCGCGACTTACTTCGTGAAAACATGAACGTTCTAGAAAACTCATTAATAATCTGTGTGTGTCCGTCTGTGTGTGTGTGTGTGTGTGTGTATTTGTGTGTCTGCGACTTTTTGACCTCGTCCCATTCATTCCTTATGGGAAAGCTTATGCAGGTTTTCGCGAAAACATGAACGTTCTGGAAAACTGATTAATAATCTGTGTGTGTCCGTCTGTGTGTGTGTGTGTGTGTGTGTGTGTGTGTGTGTGTGTGTGTGTGTATTTGTGTGTGTGTGTGTATTTGTGTGTCTGCGACTTTTTTGACCTCGTCCCATTCATTCCTTATGGGAAAGCTTATGCAGGTTTTCGCGAAAACATGAACGTTCTGGAAAACTGATTAATAATCTGTGTGTGTCCGTCTGTGTGTGTGTGTGTGTGTGTGTGTGTGTGTGTGTGTGTGTATGTGTGTGTGTGTGTGTGTGTGTGTATTTGTGTGTCTGCGACTTTTTTGACCTCGTCCCATTCATTCCTCATGGTAAAGTTTACGAAGGTTTTCGCGACTTACGTCGCGAAAACATGAGTATTCTCTGTCTGTCTGTCTATGTGTGTGTGTGTCTGCATGTGAGCGTGTGTTTGTGTGTGCATGTGTGTGTGTGTGTGTGTGCATATATGTCTGTCTGTCTGTCACTCTCTCTGTTGGCCCAGCTGATCTCGGTTGCTAGGTGACGGTTGGTGAGGGCCCGTAGCAACGGCTGTCCCAGGCTGATTTGAGACTGATTTCTGCCTCAAATCTAGGACGTCAAACTAGTGCTATTTAGTCAAAATCATACATGATATCGGCAAATTTTTTTCACGATCGAGCCAGAAAGGCCTTAAAGAAGACACTCATGAAGTTTCGTGTTCCTAGCTTCAGGAATGTGGAAATACGAGCGAGTTTAAAAAAGGTGCAGTTTGGAAAATCCTCGCCCCGATTTACGTTGGAGTGAATGGGACTGTTGAGAGCTACTCTTGTCGGTTAGAGACAGTTAATTCAAAAACCGTAAATCCTACCGATAAAGTAGACACATTGAGAGAAAGAAGACACGTGTGGCTACAACTTTGGAAAATATCACTGTTTTTGAGTGACATTTGTGGCCGGGATCATGATGTAAATAGAAAATAGCAGAGGAAAATTTTGAGTTTCTGCTACTGTGTCAGTTGGCTCTCTCACTCTGCTGCACGAACATTCCGCCATACACACTCATTGAAAACCCTGAATTCTTCCAAAATCACTCACCGTCATTAAGGGGTCAGAGTTTAAAAACTATACATTGTAGGAAAAAAGTTCAAATACAACTCAAATAGACAAGACTTGTGCCTACATTTTAAAGTTTGAATGGTGTTTCTAGGTGAACGTATGCCAGAGCAGGAGATGTTTGAAAAACATTGCAGATTTGCAACTTTTTTGACCTCGTCCCATTCATTCCTTATGGGAAATTTTTCGCAGTTTTTCGCGTCTTACGACGCGAAAAATGTATGTTCTGGTGATATAAAATAATAGCATACTGAGTCAGATCGAGCCGCACGTTTTGATGTATAATTTGTTTGTGTGCGACCAACGGTGTGGGACAAGTTAGTGACAGAAAAAAGGAAGGAGGATGAAAAATAACTAGACAATTCCCCGCCGGGGAATCTCGAGAGTGGGCTGTGCGCTTTGCCCCGTGACAGACAAAAACTACGAAAGCTAAAGCAAAAGTTGAATCCCACGTTAATAATTTGGACTTTTATCTACATTTTAAAGTTCGAATGGTGTGTCTCGGTCAAAGTATACCAGAGATATTGATGTTTGAACTCTCCTTTCGATATTTTCACCTGGTCTTATTCACTTTGTGTGTGTGTTTGTGTGTGTGTGTGTGTGTGTGTGTGTGTGTGTGTGTGTATATGTGTGTCTGCGACTTCTTTGACCTCGTACCATTCATTCCTCATGGGAAAGTTTATGAAGGTTTTCGCTACTTGCGTTGCGAAAACATGAATATTCTCTGCCTGTCTGTCTGTGTGTGTGTCTGCATGTGAGTGTGTGTGTGTGTGCATGTGTGTCTGTCTGTGTGTCACTCTCTCTGTTGGCCCAGCTGATCTCGGTTGCTAGGTGACGTTTGGTGAGGGCCCGTAGCAACGGCCGTCCCAGGCTGATTTGAGATCGATTTCTGCCTCAAATCTAGGACGTCAAACTAGTGCTATTTAGTCAAAATCATACATGATGGCGCCAATTTTTTTCCACAATCGCACCAAAAAGGCCTTAAAGAAGACACTCATGAAGTTTCGTGGTCCTAGTTTCAGAAATGTGGAAATAAGAGCGAGTTTTAAAAAGGTGCAGTTTGGAAAATCCTCGCCCCGATTTACATTGGAGTAGATACGACTCTTGAGAGCTACTCTTGTCGGTTAGGGACAGTTAATTCAAAAACCGTAAATCCTACCGATAAAGTAGACACATTGAGAGAAAGAAGACAAGTGTGGCTACAACTCTGGAAAATATCACTGTTTTTGAGTGACATTTGTGGCCGGGAGCATGATGTAAACAGAAAATAGCAGAGAAAATTTGTGAGTTTCTGCCCCTCTGTCAGTTGGCTCTCTCACTCTGCTGCACGAACATTCCGCCATACACACCCATTGAAAACCCTGAATTTTTCCAAAATCACTCACCGTCATTAAGGGGTCAGAGTTCAAAATCTATACATCGTAGGAAAAAAGTTCAAATACAACTCAAATAGACAAGACTTGTGCCTACATTTTAAAGTTTGAATGGTGTTTCTAGGTGAACGTATGCCAGACCAGGAGATGTTTGAAAAACGTTGCAGATATGCGACTTTTTTTACCTTGTCCCATTCATTCCTTATGGGAAATTTATCGCAGTTTTTCGCGACTTACGTCGCGAAAAATTAATATTATGGAAAGCTGAATAATAGCACACCCTGTCAGATCGAGCCGCATGTTTTGATATATTTTTTGTTTGTGTGCGCTCAACGGTGCGGGACAAGTTAGCGACAGAAAAACCTAGGAGGGGGAATAAGAAGAGGCGCGGTGAATATCAATAGTGGGCGGTGCTTCGCACCGCCCACTATGGACACCTATAGCTCTGCTATAGAGGTGTCCATAGTGGGCTGGCGAGCACAGCCCACTAATAAGAAGACGCGCGGTGAATATCAGCATTGTGTCAGCATTCACACTAATAATAATAATAAACTCCAGAATAACAATAGTGTGAATGCTGTGTCAGCATTCACACTAATAATAATAAACCCCAGAAGAACAATAGTGTGAATGCTTGCAGCATTCACACTAATAAACTCCAGAAGAACAATAGTGTGAATGCTGAGTCAGCATTCACACTAATAACTAGAAAAATTGTACTTCCTGCGAAAATACAGTGTGAATGCTGAAGGATGACGCGAAATCTGCTGAATGTACTGCCGAAAAGCTGAAAAAGTTGAAAAGTTCAAGGCCGAAAGAGTTTAAAAAGTTGAACATGTTGATAGCTGAACAGTTTCTGTACCTGAACATGAAGCTGAATGTATAAAGAAGCTCAAAAGGCAGAAAGATGAATATTTTTAAAAGATGAAACGACAGAAAAGCTGAAACGGGCTGAAAGACTTGAAAAAGTTGAACATTTTAATTGCTGAACATCAAGTTGAATGTTTGAAGGAGTTGAAAAGGCAGAAAGATGAATATCTGAATAGGCTAAAAAGCTGTAGACTAAGAGGGCTGAAAGAGGTTAAAAAGGTGAAAAAGGACTGAAAAGGCCAAACAGTTGTGGAATAACAGGGTTGAAAGAGCTTAAAAAGGTGAAAAAAGATGGAAAAGGCAGCAAAGTTGGAGAGTAAGAGGACAGAAAGAGCATAAAAATGTGAAAAAAGACTGAAGAGGTTTAAAGTTAAAGGCAGAAAGAGTTTAAAAAGGTGAAAAAATACTGAAAAGGCAGAAAAGTTTGAGAGTAAGGGGACAGAAAGAGCATAAAAATGTGAAAAAAGACTGAAGAGGTGGAAAGTTAAAGGCAGAAAGAGTTTAAAAAGGTGAAAAAAGACTGAAAAGGCAGAAAAGTTGGAGATTAAGAGGACAGAGAGAGCATAAAAATGTGAAAAAAGACTGAAGAGGTGGAAAGTTAAAGGCAGAAAGAGCTTAAAAAGGCGAAAAAAGACTGAAGAGGTGGAAAGTTAAAGGCAGAAAGAGCTTAAAAAGGTGAAAAAAGGCTGAAAAGACTGAAAAGTTTCTCGAGTAAGAGGGCAGAAAGAGCTTTAAAAGGGGAAAAAAGACTGAAAAGGCCAAAAGGTTATCGAGAAAGAGGGATGAAAGAGCTTGAAGAGGTGGAAAAAGGTTGAAAGGTGAAAAGTTAAAAGCAGAAAAAGCTTAAAGGCAGGAACATACCAGCCCAAGCGATGGACGTCTGAAGCGTTTGGATTTTCTGATTGGTTGTGTGCCAGCTGAATGGCCGTTCTGATTGGTGGTGTGCTAGCCAATCAGCGCGGTGTGTGGGAGGGCGGAATACTGTGTGCGCTTTGTTTTTCTATGCACTCCGCTCCGTCATTCCCCGTTTTCATGTTTTGCAGGCAGTTCTGGCACGAGACTGGCTGTTATTATGTCCGTTTGGCGTGCTCACTCAGAAAGTCTGGCTGAGGACGGCTGTGAGCCGATGCTTATGCAAGTAGCCTCCTGTGGTAACGTCACCACAGGAGCAGAGTCAAAATCTCGTGCTTTAGGAACGAAAAAGGTGAAAAACGACTGAAAAGGCCGAAAAGTTGCAAAAAAAAGAGTATGGGGGCTGAAAGAGATTAAAAAGGTGAAAAAAGACTGAAAAGGAGGAAAGTTAAAGGCAGAAAGAGATTAAAAAGGTGAAAAACGACTAAAAAAGGCCGAAAAGTTGCAAAGTATGGGGGCAGAAAGAGATTAAAAAGGTGAAAAAAGGCTTAAAGGTGAAAAGTTAAAGGCAGGAACAGTTTGAAATGGCTGCAGACATGCTGTATCAGGACCAGGGACAGAGACAAAAATGTCCCCCATAAGGAATGAATGGGAGTACGCCTCCCAAACTCCTGCGATTTCTGAAAAAACTGTGAGGGTTATCGTCAAAATAATTGTATGGTGAGTGACAGGAGGAGTTGCTGAACGCGGTCATGTCGTTTTAATTTCTGAAGAGTGTAAAATGAAGGCGGGACAGCGATAGACAAATCAGGTACTGTCTGCTATTTTCCGAAAAATTCGGCTCAAAATTAACATTGCGGCTTATGGGACAGCAGCGAGAGTTGCTGCCGCTCTGGGCTTCTAAATCCAAAACCGTAAGTCCCACAACTAAAATGAGACCATCAGCTGAATGCCCAGCTTTCCTACATTTCTATGTATATATTGTCTATGTCAAGTAAAAGGTGAGGGATCAAACTCAAGCTGAAAACAAGTTTGTCCATTTTTTTCCTGGCAGCTCTACACTCTGGCGTGCGGCAGTTGGTGATGTCACTCACTCTAGCCGACGCAATACACACCCATTGTAAACGCAGAAGACAGGCTAAACGTCGCTCAAACTAAAACTGGGATTATTTCAAGACCGTACAAGATTTTTAAAAACTGAATACAGGTCCAATAGTTCAAGATCTGCTGAGTGCTTTAAAGTTTGAATGGTGTCTCTCGCTCAATGTATGAGGAGCAAAAAGAGGTTGAAAGGCGATGAGTTTTGAAGAGGATTTTAAGCTTTTCCCATTTGCGGCAATGTTAATTTTTTTTCTGAAAAAGCTGAATTTCTGAAAAAGTTGAAATGTTGAAAAGCTGAACAGCATAGGGTTAAAAGAGCTGAACAAGCTGAACATTTTAACATTTGAATGGTTTGAATAGCTGAACGTATGCTGAAGTTATAGCAGAATGAAATTTGAAAAAATCCCCATAAGGATGAATGGGAAAAATTTTGCATAAAAAGCTTAATATTTCCAAAAGTATAAAAGGTAGAAAAGAGAAAAATACAAGCAGTAATGTCCTTAAAAAGCTGAACATTTTGATATTTGAATGGTTTCAATCGCTCAAGATTTGAAGGAGAAGAAAGCGGACAAAAAACGTACGGAAGCAGGAATAATAAGAAAAAAAAAGAAAGAAAAACAAATTCCAGAAGAACAATAGTGTGAATGCTTGCAGCATTCACACTAATAATAATAATAAGAAGAAAATTAAACAATTCTGTGAAAACGAAGAACATATGTTGTGAATGCCTTCTGCATTCACAGCCAATTAAAGAATTCCGTGAAAACGAAGAACATATGTTGTGAATGCCTTCTGCATTCACAACCAATAAATTCCGGAAGAACAATAGTGTGAATGCTGACTCAGCATGGCCATAGGTGAGGGTCGGAACGTGGATTGACTGGTAAATCGAGAGCTTCGCCTTTCGGCTCAGCTCTCTCTTCATCACGACAGACCGATACAACGACCGCATTACTGTGGCCGCTGCACCGATCCGCCTGTCAATCTCACGTTCCATCCTTCCCTCACTCGTGAATAAGACCCCAAGATACTTAAACTCCTCCACTTGAGGCAGGAACTCTCCTCCCATCTGGAGGGAGCAAACCACCTTTTTCCGGTCGAGAACCATGGCCTCGGATTTGGAGGTGCTGATTCTCATCCCAGCCGCTTCACACTCTGCTGCAAATCGCCCCAGGACATGTTGGAGGTCCTGGCTCGAAGGAGCCAACAAGACCACATCATCCGCAAAAAGCAGAGATGAGATCCAGTGGCTCCCGAACCAGATCCCCTCTGGCCCGAGGCTGTGCCTAGAAATTCTGTCCATAAAAATAATGAACAGAACCGGTGACAAAGGGCAGCCCTGCCGAAGTCCAACATGCACTGGCAACAGGTCTGACTTGCTGCCGGCAATGCGAACCAAGCTCCTGCTCCGGTCGTACAGGGACCGTACAGCCCTTAACAGAGGGCCTCCGACCCCGTACTCCCGGAGCACCCCCCACAGAATACCACGAGGGACACGGTCGAATGCCTTCTCCAAGTCCACAAAACACATGTGGACTGGTTGGGCAAACTCCCATGAACCCTCGAGCACCCTGCGGAGGGTATAAAGCTGGTCCAGTGTTCCACGGCCAGGACGAAAACCGCATTGTTCCTCCTGAATCCGAGGTTCAGCTATCGGCCGAATTCTCCTCTCCAGTACCCTGGAGTAGACTTTCCCAGGGAGTGTGATCGTGTGATCCCCCGATAGTTGGAACACAACCTCCGGTCCCCCTTTTTAAATAGGGGGACCACCACCCCGGTCTGCCAGTCCAGGGGCACTGTCTCCCACTGCCACGCGATGCTGAAGAGACGTGTCAGCCAAGACAGCCCCACAACATCCAGAGACTTGAGGTACTCAGGGCGAATCTCATCCATCCCCGGTGCTTTGCCACTGAGGAGTTTCCCAACTACCTCAGTGACTTCGGCTTGGGTAATGACTGAATCCACCTCTGAGACCCCAGTCTCTGCTTCCTCTATGGAAGGCGTGTCAGTGGGATTGAGGAGATCCTCGAAGTATTCCTTCCACAATATCCCGACAATATCCCCAGTCGAGGTCAACAGCTCCCCACCCCTACTGTAAACAGTGTTGGTGGAGGACTGCTTCCCCCTCCTGAGGCGCCGGATGGTTTGCCAGAATTTCTTCGAGGCCGACCGGTAGTCTTCCTCCATGGCCTCCCGAACTCTTCCCAGACCCGAGTTTTTGCTTCCGAGACTGCCCGTGCTGCCGCACGCTTGGCCCGCCGGTACCCGTCAGCTGCCTCAGGAGTCCCCCGGGCCAGCCAGGCTCGGTAGGACTCCTTCTTCAGCTTGACAGCAACCCTTACTTCCGGGGTCCACCACCAGGTTCAGGGATTGCCGCCGCGACAGGCACCGGAGACCTTACGGCCACAGCTCCGGACAACCGGATTTCAGCATACCTTCAGCTGTTGAAACCATTCGACTATTAAAATGTTCAGCTTTTCAAGCTCTTTCAGCCTTGTAATTTTCAGCTTTTCAACTTTTTCAGAAATTCCGCTTTTTCAAAAAATGTTTAAACATTGACACAAATCTTCAAATCTCATCGCCTTTCAACCTCTTCTTGTTCCTCATACGTTGAGATAGAGATGCCGTTCAAACTTTAAAACACTCAGCAGACCTTGACCTATTGGACTTCAGTCCAATCAGTTTTTAAAATTCTTTTACGGTTTCGAAATAATCACAGTTTTAGTTTAAGCACATCTTCTGAGTTTATAATGGGTGTGTATTGCGTCAGCTAGAGTGCGTGACATCAACTTCATCAACAACTTTTGAGCCTCATTTTCTGGAGAAGAGCAGACAGTACCTGTTTTGTCTATCGCTCCCCCGCCCTCATTTTACACTCTCCAGAAATATAAACGACATGAACGTGTTCAGCAACTACTCCTGTAACTCAACGTACAAAGATTTTGGTGATAGCTATCACAGTTTTTTCAAAAATCGCAGGATTTTGGGAGGCGTTTTCCCATTCATTCCTTATGGGGACATTTTCGTCTTTGTCTCTGCTCCTGCTTTTTAAACTCTTTCTGACTTTAACTTTTCACCTTTCAGCCTTTTTTCACCCTTTTAAGTTCTTTATGCCCTCTTACTCTACAACTTTTTGGCCTTTTCTGTCTTTTTTCACCTGTTTAAGCTCTTTCCGCCCTCTTACTCTACAGCTTTTTAGCCTTTTCAGACATTCGTTTTTCGGCATTTTCAGCTCCTTCAAACATTCAACTTCATGTTCAGGAATTAAAATGTTCAACTTTTCCAACTCTTTCAGCCCCCTTAAGCTTTTCTGCCTTTTCAGCTTTTTGAAATATTCATCTTTCTTTTGAGAGGGGGCGGCTGTGGCTCAGCGGGTAGAGCAGGTCAACTAGTGATCGGAAGGTCAGGGCCCTGCGATGAGCTGGCGACTTGTCCAGGGAGTACCCTGCCCTCGCCCTGAGATGAGGCTGGGATTGGCTCCAGCAGCAACACCCCGCGACCCCATGGAAAGGGATAAGCGGTTACAGATGATGACATCTTTCTTTTGAGCTACAGACACCATTCCAACTTTCAAAAATCACAGGGGTTTGGGAGGCGTTTTCCCATTCATTCTTATGGGGACATTTTCATCTTTGGCTCGGCTCCTGCTCCAGCATGTGTGCAGCCATTTTAAGCACTTTCTGCTTTCAACTTTCCACCTTTTCAGCATTTTTTCACCTTTTTAAGCTCTTTCTGCCCTCTTACTCCACAGCCTTTTGAGCCTTTTCAGATATTCATCTGTCTGCCTTTTCAACTCCTTCAAACATTTAACCTCATGTTCAGCTTTTAAAATGTTCAACTTTTTCAACTCTTTCAGCCCCTGTCAGCTTTTCTGCCCTTTCAGCTTTTTATAATATCAATCTTTCCGCCTTTTTAACTCCTTCAAACATCCAGCTTCATGTTCAGCTATCAAAATGTTGAACTTTTTAGACTCTTTCAGCCCTCTTCAGCTATTCTGTCTTGTCATCTTTTAAAAATATTCATCTTTCTGCCTTTTCGGCTTCTTTATACATTCAGCTTCATGTTCAGCTACAGAAACTGTTCAGCTATCAATATGTTCAACTTTTCCAGCTCTTTCAGCCTTTAGCTTTTTTACTTTTTCAGCTTTTCAACTTTTTCAGCTTTTTGGCAGTACATTCAGCAGATTTCGCTTCAGCCTTTGGCATTCACACTGTATTTTCGCAGGGAATGCCATTTTTCTAGTTAGGGAGGGGGCCAAGCCCGAGGGAACGCGGATGCAAGCAGACCCCTGCACGTACCTCAGACACAAAAAACTACATACATCCGCCTGCAGGGGACGCTATAACCTAGGCCAACGCATTTTTGCCTATAACTCCCACACTGTTGGGGCATTTGAGTTCCTTGGTTGGCATGACACTGGGAAGGGATGAGCTGAATTTGACAAATTTTGGCCACTAGGGGGCATTAAAAAGATGGGAAGTTTATGTCTCTTGAACGGCTACACCAATTTTTACGAAATTTGTTCCTTATGATGTAGGGCCAATCCTGAGGCCATATCTTTAAGGTTGTCTTGACTGGTCAATGTGGTTGTGATTTAGTACAACAAATCCAAATCGGCACACATTCAGACTTTTGCACTTCCGGTGCACTTCCCATTACAGTGAATACCACGGCTCAGACGTTGGCCTGTGTCCTCACTTTTGCCCCGAGGCTGTCATCCTTTGGGGCCAACTTCCATGGGCTCTGCCGTGCGCGGGGTCCGAGTCGCGTGCGGGTGCTTGGCCCCCGTTCATAACTGCTTGCAGTTCTAGTTAAAGAGGTTTTCTTGAAGTAATTTTCATTGCTTAAAAATGATGACCTTTTAAGGCAGGTACTGCACTCTATATATGTATGGAGAAATATAGAAATATTTTATTTGCATTTGTTGTACTGATTGCATGTTTAAAACACTGAAATAGAGGAGTAGTTACTTAATACAACATAGTCTATTGCCCATCTTAACAGATATCAATATTACTAAACATGAACTTCGCTGTAACGCCTGCACTGTAGATTACAAAAGGGACTCAGTAAGTAACTTTCTCAACCACTGCTCGTACTTCACTCTCACCTTGATGACAAAACAAACTAGAACTGCAAGCAGTCATGAACGGGGGCCAAGCCCCCCCGTGCGACTCGGACCCCGCAGACCGCAGAGCTTATGGAAGTTGGCCCCAAAGGATGACGGGCTCGGGGCAAAAGTGAGGACACAGGCCAATATCCAAGCCGTGGTATTCACTGTAATGGGAAGTGCACCGGAAGTGCAAAAGGCTGAATGTGTGCCGATTTGGATTTGTTGTACTAAATCACGCCCACATTGAGCAGTCATGACCACCTTCAAGATATGGCCTGAGGATTGGCCCTACATCATACGGGCAAATTTAGTAAAAATCGGTGTAGCCATTCAAGAGATATAATCTTCCCACATTTTTAGCGCGCCCTAGGGGGCAAAATTCGACAAATTCGGCTCATCCCTTCCTAGTCTCATGTCAACCAAGGATCTCAAATTTGGTGTTAATAGCATTCAGTTTGACCGAGATATCAAACAGTTTACATATTGATAGGTAGCTGCAGAAATTTGTTTGTTAACAATCTGCGCATTTTTTGACCGAGCAAAATTCTTTTGATAACTTAAGATCAGGTCCAGCTGAAGAATGTGCGTGCCAAGTTTCACGCAGATCGGACAAAATCCCAAGGCGGAGTTCAAAAAAGTAGGTTTTCTAGTTTTTGCAGTTTTTTTGAATGTGCGACATACGGTGTGGGAGTTATAGGCAAAAACGTGTTGGCCTAGGTTATAGCGTCCCCTGCAGGCGGATATATGTAGTTTTTTGTGTCTGAGATATTTGCAGGAGTCTGGACCAACCCTCCAAATTGCACTGCCCGCCCTTGCACGGTTTAGCCTGCAGCACCACTTTTAGCCAGAAAAAAATAAAAATAATTAAAGCTGCAAGCAGCATTGAACGGGCCCTCGCAGTCCACGCACGTCGGGGCATGCCGCCGTCGATGCATGCTGCCGTCAGGGCATGCCGCCGTCGATGCATGCTGCCGTCGGGGCATGGTCAAGTAACACCTTCCGCTGAGGAAGTCGTTGCTTTATGATTCGGTGGCCTGCTGTTGTCGGTGTGAAATAATGTACACTGAAGTCAGAAAAATTGTGTGAACTGCTGCATGATTCCCTGGACAAAGACTGAGTCGATGGTCCGCGTCTTCAGCTGGCTGAAGAGAATGTGCACACAAGGCATGATGCAATGAAACAGTCTCAGGAAGAAGCTGAAAGAGTCGTCCTCCAGTAGCCTCACAAACCTTCCAGCTTCTCGCACAGTGGTAGGCTCAAACTCCCCTAATGGTTTCAGAACACTGGATGATGTCACCTTTGTGCTGAAACAGTCTTCACTGCACACATAAAAGTTCCATCTTAAGGGGGGTACACACTACAGGATAATCGAGGTGATTTTTGTCCCGATTTCCCGCTTACTATCAAAGCCAGCAAAGGAAGGATTATCTGATGTTTGCAAAGGACATTGTGTCTGATTTTCCTGTGGTGTGGGGTGTGTTAAGAGTGATTTTGTCTGGTCAGACCCGCTCGGAAGGCGTCGGAAGGAGAGATCGTAAGTAATGAACATGTTTTGTATTTGCAACTAAAAATCCTGTAATGTATGGGGTGTTCCGAACGGAGCCCAGCACGCACTGCATGTGATGTCACGTGGACCGGACAAACAGCCAATCAAGACGCAAGCTGAGTCAGCTGTGTTTCTCCGTCAGCCTTTTATTTACCTGTTGCCAGGGTGACCCGCAGTACCAGGGGCCAGAGCACACAGCGCTGCTCTCTAAGCTATCTGTAATACTCCAACTCGCACTGTAACGCATACAGCCCTCACTCTCGCAGTCTCCATGACTTTTTCAGCCAGTAATAGGCCTAAAACAACCACCACTGTTATCTTCCGGTTCGTCTGCCATGTTTGTTTACACTGAGGTCACGTTTTACCACGTGAGATTTATAATATTGAGCGTGAAGAACCTGATACTCTGCTGAAGAATTGGTTAGTGTGTGTCGTGTACTACGGAGAACACCACACATTATAAGATCAGCAGAGACAGATCTTGTGCAATCTGTCTTTTGTTATCATCAAGTGTGTGACGGTTTGAAAAATCCTGTAGTGTGTACCCGCCTTTACTCTGTTTGCTCTTGGGAGTCTGTGTGCCACCACTCTGTCACACACACTTGTTCTCTTGGATGATCTTGAAAAAAATCCAGAGAATGCAGTCAGGTCAGAGAAGAACTGTTTAACAGATGGGATGGGAGATGTCACCTGCTGCATGATAAAAGCTGAAGAGGAAGAAATTGCAGCTCATGGGGGAGTTGCTGTTGTGCTTTTCACTCTGGGGCTTTAGCAGCCAAAAGTGTAAGTCCTACATCTTTAATAAGACCATCAGCTGAAAGCCAACAAGATTTTCTACATTTCTATGCATAAATTGTCTATGTGAGGTAAAAGATGTGGAATCCAAATCAAGCTGAACAGAATTTTCTCTCCAGTTCCTCCAGCTGCTCTTCACTCGAGCGATGATGTCACACACTCTAGCTCACGCAATACACACCCATGATAAAATGACAAAGACAAGCAAAAAATGCTTAAAACTAAAACTGTGATGATTTCAAAACCATACAAGATTTTAAAAAGCTGAATACAGGACTAATATTTCAAGGTCTTGAGAGTCTTTTCTAAAGTTAGAATGGAGTCTGTAGCTCAAAGTATGAAGGACAAGGAGAGGTTGAAAGTGGATGAGTTTTGAAGAGGATTTGAAGATTTTCCCATTTAATTCCATGCAAACTAACTGCCACCAGATCGCCACCTATTGGCCGATTTGCTCCAAATTTTACACAGACCCTCATCAGGCCATGGAACACAACTAGCAAAAGTGTTGTGGTAATGGGAATGTATTTGGGGAAGATATGGAACAATATCTGTTTTGAATGTAATGTGCAGGAATTTTTTGTTTTATGTTTTGGGCGTTTTTTGGGCTATCAAAATTCTTTTAATAACTTTTTGTCAGGAGGGTCCACAGATGCTTCATGCAAAGTTTGGTGCAAATCGGTCAAATCGTCTAGGAGGAGTTCGAAAAAGTAGGTTTTTCATTTGGCGCGATTTTGTGAATGGAAAGTTGCTGTCAAAGTGGGCGGGGCCTACACCACACAATTCAGCTGAATTCAGGGAACATGTAGATATAAGATTTAACAATACACAACATGTTATGCAGGATTTATCGGCCAAAAACGTTTTTTTTTTCAAAATGGCGCCCCCTGCTGGTCATTTTTGGTGTGTGAGTTACAGGGGCCATTCTATAGCACCCCTATGAGCTTCATTTCCATAAGTGTTATGGTGTGGGCACAGTGCCAAATATTAAATTATACGGCCACCAGAGCGCCACCTAGTGGCGGATTGGGAAACCCTTTATCAGCTGTCCTCAGGAGGGCACTGAGAATAAATATACAATGTTTCGCATTAATCCGATGAACCGTTGTGGAGATAAAAAATACTTCAATTTAAAGAGCGCCACCTTGTGGTCATCGCCCAAAATTGTGTACAGGTCCTCATGAGCCTATGTGGAAGTAGTATTCTGAGTTTCATGTCATTCAGACACACCAATGTGAAGATATGCATCACTTCCTGTCTATAACCAAATCTGCAGGAAGTTGTTAGTTAATAACTTGAGTATCGTTTGATCTATCAAAATTCTTTTAATAAATTTTGTCAGCAGGGTCCACAGATGCTATGTGCCAAGTTTCGTGCAAATCGGTGAAATTGCCTGGGAGGAGTTCGAAAAAGTAGGTTTTCGACATTTTGCGACGTAGCGAAAAAAAAAACGGTAGGCGGAAATGGGCGTGGCCTATATCACGAGATTCAGCACAATTCACTGAACGCGTGGATATAAGGTTTTTGAATTTGTGCCAAAGTATATGGGAGTTATTAGCCAAAACGCGCTTTCCTTAATAACAGCGCCACCTAGTGGTGGAAATTCAGGACGACAATAGATTATACAATTTTTCGCCAGGTGTAACTTATATTCCAAGTTTGGTGAGTTTTGGGGTATGTTCAGGCAGTGAAAAATGCGATCATTTTGTGAGAAGAAAAATAATAATAATTAAAGCTGCCATCAGCGTTGAACGGGCCCTCGCAGTCCACGCGCGTCGGGGAATGCTGCCGTCGGGACTTGTTCACGCAACACATTCTGCTGAGGAAGTCATTCCTTACAATTCAGTGGCCTGTTACTGCCGGTATTAAATACTGTACGCTGAAGTCAGAAAAACTGTGTGAACTGCTGCATTATTCCCCGGACAAAGACTGAGACGATGGTCAGCTTCTGGAGCTGGATGAAGAAAATGTCCACACGAGGCATAATGCAATGAAATAGTTTGAAGTGAAAGCTGAAAGTATCATCGTCCAGTAGTCTCACAAACCCTCCAGCTTCCAGCACAGTGGTAGGCTCAAACTCCCCTGATGGTTTCAAAACACTGGATGACGTCACCTGTGTGCTCAAACACAGAGTGTACAGCATGGATATGGAAGTTCCATCTTACTGTGTTTGCTCGTGAGAGTCTGTATGCCACCACTCTTATCAAGCACACTGGTTCTTTTGAGATATCTTGAAAAGAAAAAAAAAGCAGAGAATCCAGCCAGGTCAGAGAAGAACCGATTAACTAATGGGATGTTACCAGGGCCGGTTCTAGGCAGGCATATATGAGGGGGCAGACAAAAATGTGAAGGGGGCATCATGTATACACATCATGCTCCAGCACTTTTTTTTTCTGTGCTTATAGTAACAGTGTTTCTTCATTGAACTGGGTTGTTAGCTATGTGTCCAACCCAACCTGGAGAAGTGGATTGCACTTTGCCAGGCCTCTACCATCAGACCTGTCCAACTTTCTCTTTGTGAGCTGCTGGAAGCTGGAGCAAAAAATAAGTGAGCTGGCTTTGTTAAAAAAAAAAAAATGCCGTGATTATATGAAACAAAACAGTGCAGAACTACAGCGGGACTTTATGTAGGGATCTGTCACACACTGGCAGAGGCGGGCTGGGGTTGAAATTCAGCCCTCAAGCTTGGTTTGGAGAGACCTTTTATCTGATTGCATGACGGATGCAAGTGGAACCGTAGTTTTAAGATGAATACTTTATTTGCATCTAATGTACTGCTATATCTGGATGAAAAGAACATCAGTAATAACAAATATTAGCCATAACTCATTAACTTTGGAAAGAAAACAGATGTCTAGTTCAGAAAGCCACTGACATAACTGCAGGAGAGGATGGGCTTATTGTTTCTGTGTGACTGGAACTGAAACATCAACATGTGACTTAATATAATGCTATGCAAAGACTTATTGCCAACCCAGTCCTGCACACTGCACCTGTCCCTGGCACTGTTTTGTTTTTTTGGTGGTTCCTGCTCCAATTTCCTCTTCCTCCTCTTTCTCCTCCTCCTCTTCCTCCTTCTCCTCCTCCTTTTCCATCTCCCCCTGCTCCTGTCCCTCCTCATCTGTCTCTTCCTCCTCCTCACTCCTATAACTGGCATTATCCTCTGCATCAACTCCGCGACTGACACTGGCCTTGTCAGCTAATATTCACAATAACAGCAACAATGATAAATGAGTTAGGATGTAAAAGACAGGATGTATAGCCTATATATTCAAATAATATTTTTTAAACTTTGAACACAGACTCTCCTGAAATATGTTTGCTTTTGCAATAAGGAAATGTGACCCTGCTGGGTCCGTGTCGTCACTGTCCTGGCTGACTGTAGCCGCGCTGACCTTCGCTCCTCCACCACTAAAAGCTCTGTTTATTTGGCGCATTTGACTGCATCCTCTATTAACCGTTTTTTTTCTTTTTTGCCCTTAATGTTTCTGCTCCATCCATCTCTTTCTCCGGCTTCTTTCTTTTTAGCATGTTTGCTCATTTGAACTTATCCCGCTCCCCTTTCTTTCTTTGAACAGGAAAATAATGGTTTAATGACTGACTGAGCTGCTGAGCCAATCATATTTTAAAAGAAACTGCTGCTGCTACTTCAAAGTCTTCCCGCCGTGGTGAAACCTGACACCATATTGTCATGCTACGTCTTGGCTCATTTGCATACTGCAACAGTGATTGGATATTTACTAAGAGTTTAGGGAGGGGTGTGTGTGTGTGTGTGTGTGTGTGTGTGTGTGTGTGTGTGTGTGTGCATGCTGCGCAGCCAGTGAATGCACGCACAGCGGAGCGGAGGGACAGAGAGATGAGTTGAGGGGGCAAGACATTTATTTGTGGGGGGGCTGCCCCCTCTTGCCCCTGCGTAGAGCCGGCCCCTCACATGAATACAGGACTAATATTTCAAGGTCTCGAGACTCTTTTCTGAAGTTGAAATGGAGTCTGTAGCTCAAAGTATGAAGGACAAGGAGAGGTTGAAAGTGGATGAGTTTTGAAGAGGATTTAAAGATTTTCCCATTTAATTCCATGCAAACTAATTAGACTGCCACCAGATCGCCACCTATTGGCCGATTTGCTCCAAATTTTACACAGACCCTCATCAGGCCATGGAACACAATTAGCAAAAGTGTTGTGGTAATGGAAATGTATTTGGGGAAGATATGGAACAATATTTGTTTTGAATGCAATGTGCAGGAATTTTTTGTTTTATGTTTTGGGCGTTTTTTGGGCTATCAAAATTCTTTTGATAACTTTTTGTAAGGAGGGTCCACAGATGCTTCATGCAAAGTTTGGTTCAAATCGGTCAAATCGTCTAGGAGGAGTTCGAAAAAGTAGGTTTTTCATTTGGTGCGATTTTGCGAATGGAAAGTTGCTGTCAAAGTGGGCGGGGCCTACACCACACAATTCAGCTGAATTCAGGGAACATGTAAATATAAGGTTTAACAATGTGCAACTTATTATGCGGGATTTATGGGCCAAAAACATTTTTTTTTCAAAATAGCGCCCCCTGCTGGTCATATTTGGTGTGTGGGTTACAGGGGCCATTCTATAGCACCCCTATGAGTTTCATTTCCATAAGTGTTATGGTGTGGGCACAGTGCCAAATCTTTAATTATACGGCCACCAGAGCGCCACCTAGTGGCTGATCGGTATACCCTTTGTCAGCTGTCCTCAGGAAGGCACTGACAATAATTGTTCAAAGTTTCGTGTTAATCCGATGAACCGATGTGGAGATATAAAATACTTCAATTTAAAGAGCGCCACCTTATGGTCATCGCCTCAAATTTTGCACAGGGACTCAGGGGCTCATGGGGGACTAGTATTCTGAGTTTCATGTCATTCAGACACACCAATGTGAAGATATGCATCACTTCCTCTTTGTAATGAAATCTGCAGGAAGTTGTTAATTAATAACGTGAGTATCGTTTGATCTATCAAAATTCTTTTGATAACTTTTTGTCAGCAGGGTCCACAGATGCTGTGTGCCAAGTTTCGTGCAAATCGGTGAAATCGCCTGGGAGGAGTTCGAAAAAGTAGGTTTTCGACATTTTGCGACGTAGCGAAAAAAAACGGTAGGCGGAAATGGGCGTGGCCTATACCACAAGATTCAGCACAATTCACTGAACGCGTGGATATAAGGTTTTTGAATGTGCAACAAAGTATATGGGAGTTATTAGCCAAAACGCGCTTTCCTTAATGACAGCGCCACCTAGTGGTGGAAATTCAGGACGACAATAGATTATAAAATTTGGCGACAGGTGTGACTTATATTCCAAGTTTGGTGAGTTTTGGGGTATGTTCAGGCAGTGAAATATGCGATCATTTTTGAGGATAAAAATAATAATAATAATTAAAGCTGCAAGCAGCGTTGAACGGGCCCTCGCAGTCCACGCGCGTCGGGGAATGCTGCCGTCGGGGCTTGTTCACGCAACACATTCTGCTGAGGAAGTCATTCCTTTACAATTCGGTGGCCTGCTACTGCCGGTATTAAATACTGTACGCTGAAGTCAGAAAAACTGTGTGAACTGCTGCATTATTCCCCATACAAAGACTGAGACG
>OZ023166.1:31910176-31941030 GCA_963678695.2 Diplodus puntazzo | reverse complement strand
TAATAATCATTGCGATTACAATAGGGTCCTTGCAGGTTCCCTGCTCGGGCCCTAATAATAATAATAATAATAATCATTGCGATTACAATAGGGTCCTTGCAGGTTCCCTGCTCGGGCCCTAATAATAATCATTGCGATTACAATAGGGTCCTTGCAGGTTCCCTGCTCGGGCCCTAATAATCATTGCGATTACAATAGGGTCCTTGCAGGTTCCCTGCTCGGGCCCTAATAATAATCATTGCGATTACAATAGGGTCCTTGCAGGTTCCCTGCTCGGGCCCTAATAATAATAATAATAATCATTGCGATTACAATAGGGTCCTTGCAGGTTCCCTGCTCGGGCCCTAATAATCATTGCGATTACAATAGGGTCCTTGCAGGTTCCCTGCTCGGGCCCTAATAAACCAGCATAATCTTAGAAGGGTTCTACCCCTTCGGGGTTAGAACCCTAATAAACCGGCACAATCTTAGAAGGGTTCTACCCCTTCGGGGTTAGAACCCTAAATATAGCCGCAAGCGGCAATCCGCGGGTTCTAACCTCTTTTGGCCCAAACCGGCCACCCTGACCCTCATCCCCTGCAGTCGATGACATCGGCCGCCGTGTCCCTCAAAGATCTGTGCAACACACAGTCATGATAAGCCCCAGATTTCTTCAAATTTGGTTTTCAGCTACATGCTAATGGCATTTATAGCGCCCCCTATAGGCTGAGCTCAACATGCTTTTGTAGACAGATTACTAGTCCTGTTGTGAACCTACCCACCAAGTTTTGTGATGATAGGACAAAGGGTGTGGGAGTTATGGCCAATCATGTCTAAGCCCCGCCCATTGAGACAATACATTGGTCCGTGGCGGCCATGTTTTTTGACCAATCTGGCTCATTTATAGTAGAAACATGTCTTTTCATTCCCCAAAGCCATATACCAAATTTGGTGTTGATAGCGTCGATCTTTCAAAAGTTCTATTCATTTTACTGTTTTTAACATCATGCAAATTAGCAAAAAATCTGTAATAGCGGCTTTCTTGGTGCAATAGGCTTTTTTTATAGAGGACTATCAGGAGGACATGTTTGAAAAATTTCAAGTCAATAGCACTTATGGCTTGGCAGGGAGAGCCTTTCGAAGTTCACACCCTGTGTTATAGCGCCCCCATCTGACGGATCGGGATGAAATTTTTGGAACAGCATTTGGACATCATTTATATGCAACGTACCAAGTTTCGTGTCTCTGGGTCCTTCCAGCTCGCCATAAATGAATAAAACGCAAACAATGATGGTTAATGACGAATAGGCCACGCCCACTTTCACCAATCAACATGGTACTCAGGATATTTGTTAATACTCGCCCCTAGAGTATGCATGCCAAATTTGGTGAAATTCCGTCCAATGGTATTTGAGATACGCATATGTTGCATTTATAGCGCCCCCTATAGGTTGCGCTCAACATGCTTTGGTAGGCAGATTCCCAGTACAGTTGTGAACATACCCACCAAGTTTTGTGATGATAGGGCAAAAGGCCTGGGAGTTATGGCCAATCATGTCTAAGCCCCGCCCATTGCGACAATACATTGGTCCGTGGCGGCCATGTTTTTTGATAAATCTGGCTCATTTATAGTAAAATTGTGTCTGGTCTTCCCTCAAAGCCATATACCAAATTTGGTGTTGATAGAGTCAATCTTTCAAAAGTTCTATTCATTTAACTGTTTTTCACATTATGCTAATTAGCAAAAAATCTAAGTGGGCGGAGCTTCATGGTCTGATTGGCTTTTTTGTAGAGCACATGGAGCTGGACTTGCGTGTCAAATTTCAAGTCAATACGACTTACTGTGTGAGGGGCGTGGCCTTCCCAATAACGCATTTTAAATCCTTAATTATAGCGCCACCATCTGGTTGACGGGGCTCATATTTTAATAAAAGTTGATGCACATCATTTCCAATCACTGGGCCAAGTTTCAAGTTTCTGGCCCATTGCAGCTCACGGGAATTTGAGCTCAAGCGGCAGACAACAAATAAAAATAATAAACCGGCACAATCTTAGAAGGGTTCTACCCCTTCGGGGTTAGAACCCTAATAATAATAAACCGGCATAATTTTAGAAGGGTTCTACCCCTTCAGGGTTAGAACCCTAATAATAAACCGGCACAATCTTAAACCGGCACAATCTTAGAAGGGTTCTACCCCTTCAGGGTTAGAACCCTAATAATAATAAACCGGCACAATCTTAGAAGGGTTCTACCCCTTCGGGGTTAGAACCCTAATAATAAACCGGCACAATCTTAGAAGGGTTCTACCCCTTCGGGGTTAGAACCCTAATAATACACTAATGAAATTACCTTTTGTTACCAGCTATAAAAGTGCCTTTGGCTTCCTGGAGATTCTCACAGGGTGGTAGTGAACTGGACTTGTAACATGGTCACTGATAACAGTAAGGAGGCCCACTGCAACACCATTAAGCTCTGGCTCATCAGACTCGTCCTGAATGAATGAAAAAGAGATACTAATCACAAACTAACACTTGGAACAGAACAGATGACTTATCATTTATCTTTCTTTAACCTAGTCCCATTGAAATCCAATACCTCTTTTACAAGGGAGACCTGGGTCTCATTGTAAGAGGTGAAAAACATGAGATCCATGTTCTGCACACATGAATCAAATCCTCACAAATTACCAGAGAATCTAAGTGGTGTGAGCGACTGAAACCAAACTAAAAGACATTTACAGGAAAATGTTTTACTGAACATCTTATCACTCTGAACATAAAGCCAATACACTTCCTTTGTAGTGAGGAGAAAGAAAACAGACCATATCCGAAAACTGTATGGGTAGACTAAACAAAGGTAAGTCCTAAAACATGTTATTTTGATGAACTGTTTACACAATACACAGTAGTCAGTAACTAAAGGAGACTCACTGTGCAGGTTCTGAAAAATCCAGAAACATCCTCGCACAGATACACAGGAAGGGAGTGGAGAACAGTAGTGTGCTTGGTGTGGATGTCATGTATTTCCTATTCAGATAAAAACAGAATTGCATACACTGAATAATTTACTGAACAAAGCTGATTTTAGACAGTCCAATCAGAACATATGTCCACAAATACCCTGTTCACATCTGTAATGCAATCAGACAAATGGCAAACACAAAGTGGACTAATTGCAAAATTCACGAAACTCATTTGAATCATTGAACCTGTTCAATGTTGTGATGGTTCAACCTATGAAATGTGTAGTAATCTATTTACCTGTTCATCGTGGATTTTTAAAATTTCAGCCAGAGAATCTGCTGTCTTCCCAGTTTTTGATGCCTTCTGTCTGAATAAGGTCATCAGCCGAGGAAGATGGTGGTCATGCTCAGCATAGAATGTGTTGGGCAGGTTCTGATTCGTAATCTGCTGGAACTCTGCATACAACTACATTGAAATAACAGCAGGAGAATACAGCAACATTTAACAAACAATACTTAAAAAAATAGTTCAATTTGAAGAATCTAGCACACATTTATGAAGCGGCCAAATGAGTAAGAATCACAATTTTCACTTTAAAAGAGAGAGCTGATCCATATTACCTCAGATTCTATTTTGAGATCAGGCCAGAGGTCCATGAGCTCGTTGACTGCTGGGCAGGACATCACTATGGTCAGTCGGCATAGGAAAATGTGGTCTCCATCATCTTTCTAATGAAGGGGAAATGTACAAATGCAATCAGTATAGAGACATATATGAGGGCTGACTCTGGAATAGTGGCTGTGCTGCAGCCTGTAGCACAGCCACTATTTTATTGTATTTTAGCATGTGCTATATAAATTAAGTTTATTTTTAAATAATCCCTTTTAAAAACAATATAAATAAGAGGACTTTATCATTTCTTAGCAATGATGGATTTCTTAGCATTTTAATTACTTAATTCTACTCAGTTGTACTTAAGTGATGCTTTTAAGTAGTAAATCTCACTAATCTACAGTTGTAGTTGTTATCCCCAAATTCAACCACAGTCCGAACCGGTCCAGGTCAAACTCTGCTTAGCCTGACGATGACGACACAGACCCACTTCGTGCATGCGCAAGCGGGTGTTGTCTGGAACTGTCAGAGCCAATAGAATCCAGTTCTAGTTCTCTTAAAGTACGCTGGGAGATGTAGAAAGCGCTTTTTTCACAACTCAGCAAACGTTTGATTCAGAGTTGATCTTTCAACATTGTATCATTATTCATTTATCAACACTTTTATAACAGTTAATTGATCAGCATTGTTTGGATGTTGGAACAACGTTATTTTTCTACTGATGTATTTCAACAAAATGTTTAGAAGTCATGGTTGTAAAAATAATGTTGATTTGACATACAACACAAAAATTGTTGATATTTCAATGTTGAATCCATAGTGAGTTAACAACACCACTTCAACCATTTGTTGTTCAACATTGTTTTGACGTTGAATTAATGTTTTTTCATAAACTGACATTATTTCAACCACATTTAAACGTTTAACGTCAGTCGAATGCTAGCTGGGTGATTAATGGCTCCTGAGGCCCCTGGACATGTAAACACCACATCAAACCACTGACCACACTTCTTACCTCACCATAAGGAAAAACAAGCTGTCACAGTTAAATCTTTGCTCGGAATGTGTAACTGTGCACTATTGAAGTCAGTGATGCCAAACAGATTATTGAAATATCAGGCTTGAATACAGCCAGCAGCTCATTACTTGGCATCTGCCAACAGAACACATTTTATATGATTATCTTGGTCCAGATATCACAATACATTTTATCATTATCACGCCGAATACTGAATATTATGAAGAAAAAAAAACATTCAGCAGTCACATGACCACCAATGCATTTATAAAACATGCTTTATGCTTCTAAGTGCTGTATCACAGGACTTGTTTCAATTCCTTGCAGTCGTTCCACTTTGACATGGATGGATTCTTTTATTCCTCTTTCAAACCACCTGTCTTCTCTGGACAAGATGTCCACATTGTAGTCCTCAAAGGAATGATTCCTCTCCTGCAGGTGTAAGTGGACAGTCTGGACCCGAGGAGGTGGCCCTTCTGTGTTGTGCCAGTCATTTATGCTTTTGTCTCTCCAGTGTACAAATCTGTGCAGTCCTGCTACACTGAACAGCATAAACTACATCACTCTGTTTATGCCTGGGTGTTTTATCCTTAGGATGGACAAGTTTCTGCCTCAGCATGTTGCTAGGTTTAAAGTGAACTAAGATATGATGTTTACTGATAATGCTAAGTTTCTCAGGTATTCCTACAACATAAGAAATAACGTCAGTGGTACGCTTTCTCGTGTCCTCCTCTCTGTCTGCTCTGAATCTTTTAGAGGTCCTGACAAAGGTCCAGTTTGGGTAGCCACAGTTTTAAAGTGCTCACCTGATGTGCTTCTGTTCCTTTTCTTTCCCCTCTGTCTTTGTGGGCATGGTCCCAGCCCGATGGTTTAGGGTTCTGATAACCCCCAGCTTGTGTTCCAGTGGGTGATGAGAGTCAAACAGCAAGTACTGATCTGTGTGTAGGTTTCTGTACACCTCAGTGTTGAGCCTTCTGTCTTCTTCAGTGTGTACTGCACAGTTCACGAAGGACAGGCTGTCTATGACATCTTCCCATGTGAACTTGATGTTATTGTCCACAGCATTTCTATGTTCTGTAAAGGCCTTCACTTCCCTTGCTCTGTATTGACCCAGTTGTCATCCACATACCTGATCCAGTGGCTTGGAGCAGTTGCTGTGAAGGTAATCAGGACTCTGCTCTCGACTTCTTCCATATAGAGGTTGGCCGCTATTTGGGACACCGGTGAGCCCCGGGCACGACCGTGCATCTGTCTGTAGAAAGCTTCAGGGTCCAGTAAGGCACAGATGTGTTATTATGTAGCATGCATTTCCTCACAAAAAGTGTAAAAAGTGACATCATAAGAAACCATTGTTTGGTCTGGGCCCAGTGTTATTTCTTTCACCTTACTGGTGAAATCCTGTGAGTTTTCATGTGGAGTGTGACGGACTGAAGGAGCTAAGATACTGGTTAAGTGCTTGGATATGTTCTAGGTAACTGAGCTTTCTTTCTGGGGATGGGTCTGAGTGATGCTCCTTCCTTGTGTATCTTGGGGAGTCCATAGATACATTGGATGGCTTCCCTGGGTACAGTCTGTAATATAATGGGCGGTCAATGGCTGTGTCATTTTCCAGTTTTTGCAGATATTCTATAACCATCTTTTTGTAGCTGTTGGTAGGATCTCGCCTCAGAGTCTAATAGTTGTTAGTATCACTGAGCAGTTCAGTGACTTTAGTAGTGTAGTCCACTGTGTTTAGCACCACTGTGCATCTCCCTTTGTCTGCTGTGAGATGGCGATGTTCCGGTCTTTTTTGAGTGATGCAGGGCCTTCCTTTCCTCAGTGGTGAGAGTGGAGGGGGTGCTTTTGCATTAGAAAGAGTGGCTGATACCTTCAACCGTAGATTTTCTGCCTCTTTTCTGCCATCTTGTTGATTCTGATGCCTGACTCTGTTGCTGTGATGAGAACGTCTACCAGTATCTGCTCAGGGTTACTGCAAATTCACCTAGCTCTAGCAACCCACATGAAGGCCAGTTGGGTCAACAACCCACAAGATGCCCCAACGAGTCTGAAACTCAGAGTTTAAAAGCCTGCAGCTCCTCTCCAGTTAGTGAGAACTGAAGAAGCCTCTTGGATGAGAGGTGAAACATCTTCATCACACTGAAAAAAGTCCAGTAGTATATGATACAGCACTTAGAGTTAACAGAGAACCTTCAACATACTTTATGCTTCTTAAATACATTATTCCATGTAAACCATTTATCCGTTTATTACAGTACTCTGATATTTGAAAAATAAACATTTTGACTTGTTGTAAGACAGAAGCTATTCATTTCAAGTTTGATACCTGTAGTTTTCCATGTAAATATGAGATGTTTCCATAAATGCAGGTGGCTGTACGTACAGCACCTTGGATATAACAATTGACTCCACGTCCACAACTAAAGCAAGGGTTTAGGCTCGTTTGAGGGACCTTGGCCCCTGCCGCCCCTGCCCTTCTCTGCTTTCTTAGCGTGCCGTGAACCTCCGGCTCCTGAAGACGCTGCCACGGGCTCACCGATCTGCCAAACCGAAGCCCCTGGCTCATGCCAGGTTTAGCCTGGTGAAGCGCGCTGTCTCATCCTCATTTTCCAGCTTTGAGCAGTGACGCTGAGATCCAAAAGTGGCTGAAGGTATGTCGATTGCTGCTCAGCGGCATATACCGATCCCCAGACAGGCATACAGATTCTCGGAGTGGTATATACCGATCCCCAGACTGGCGTACAGATTCTCAGCGTGGTATGCTGCTGTTATGCCGCTGTTATTCCACCGACACATGAGCCGCTTGAGATTGTTATGGCACTGAGAGACTGTTGGATGAGTACCACTCCCTGATGAATATGCAAATATAATATATATATAATATAATGCCAATGGGCTGGTGTGACGACAAGTACCTCCGTAAATGTATACTTTTTTTGTCAATGCTAACTTAACACACAAGTAAAGGAACGTATGTGTGTTATGTTGTTGGGATGCAAGCATATAGACAGAAATTTAGACATATTACTTTACTATCATATCGCAAGAGTTCCACGTGTAATTACTGCCTATAAACTAGAAAGAGCTGGCCTTAGCTAATATGGCTAATGTTAGCCCAGCCACCGTAGCCAGTCTGACTAATCGATCGAGCAGAAACTTTGAGCCAACCAACAAAACAATAGTGACAGGTTTTAATATTAGGAGAACACAATAATACATTATTTAATATAAAATCTACTTCGCAGGACATAAACCATTGCCAATTATGGCATATTATGGCATATTATGCATCATGTATTATGATACATAATATGTATTATGGCATATTATGTATCATGTTCACTAGTGAACATGATACATAATATGCCATAATTGGTTGGCACAAAATTTCTGCTATCAGTTAGTCAGACAACCTTCTTGTTGTTCTTGATCCCCCTCAGCCTGCTTGCACAGAGGAATCCCCTGAAAAGTGCAATAGCTTCCTGCATTTCTTTATTGATAAGGTTGCTAGGCAAGGGCTTTCATCGCTACTCCTGCATCTGACCCCTCTGACCCTGTTCCTTGCTCAGCTGTGTTTGATTTGTTTGAGCCTGTGTCTCTGATGGCTTTAGAAGATGTGGTTGGCCAGATTAAGCCATCAGGCTCTCCCTGTGACACTGTCCCACCTCACTTTTTTAAAGAGGTTTTCCCTAGTATAGGGCAGTCGGTTCTGGCCATCATTAACAGCAGTCTGTCTTCTGGTGTTGTTCCCCAAAGTCTTAAACATGCTGTGGTGCAACCTGCTTAAGAAACCTGGCCTTGATCATGGTATGCTAGCCAATTACAGACCTATCTCCAAGCTGCCTTTTATTTCAAAAATCCTGGAAAAAGTTGTCCATGCTCAGTTGAAGTTGTTCCTGGATGAGCATGATGTCCTGGAGGTCCTCTTCTCTGGTTTTAAAACACGGCATAGTACAGAGTCAGCTTTATTAAGAGTTTTCAATGACATCCTTGTGGCGGTTGACTCTGGAGACTACGTGATCTCTTGTCCTGCTGGACCTAACTGCGGCATTTGATACTGTGGACCTCAATATCTTAGTGTCTCAGTTGCAGCACCTAGTGGGCATTTGTGGTAGCGCCCTGGATTGGTTTGGATCCTATCTTGTGGGAAGAACTATGTGTGTAAGCCTTGGTGGTTCTGAGTCCCGTTCTGCTTCGCTTTCATATGGGCTTCCACAGGGTTCAATTTTAGGGCCCCTGCTTTTCTCACTATATCTGCCTCCCCTGGGTTCCATCCTGAGAAAGCATGGTCAGATTTATATGCCGCTGAAGAATAAAGATGCCTCTGTCTGAAACCACTTCTGCTATGTCTTGAAGACATTAAAGCCTGGATGTCACTGAACTTTAATCAAAGGAAAACAGAAGTGATGGTGTTTGGTCCAAGCGGCTCCATATATTGATCTCATACTTTTATATGTAGTGTGTGTGTGTGTGTGTGTAAGTAATTAGTAATTTGAGTTATGAAATAAATGTAGGGAAACAAAATGTGAAGTGGCAGTAAAGAGTATGATACTCCAATAAAGTAAAATAAATTGTAGCCTACTTAGTTTTGGTCCATGAGAACTGACAGTGAACTTGTGAACAGTGTAAGACCTGATGTGCAGCGGTAGTGTTTCTGAGTGTGGGCCTCAGTTCTGTGCGGGACAGAACTGAAGGTTCTGAGTCCAGTCACAGAGCAGTCAGCTGGAGGTTCGTCAGCGGACACTGTGACTGTGTCCCAATTCAGGGTCTGCACACTTCGTAGTGCGCATTTGAAGTGCAATTATGTCACAACGCCATGCGAAGGGTGTCCCAATTCAAAGGGTCCTCCAAATGCATCGCACAAATGCACCCTGCTTTAACCTGTTTTTGGAGGCTGCACCACTACTACCCTTTGTGGCCTCACATATCCCAAGATTCGTTGTGCGCCTGAAGAGACGAAAGAAAGAAATAACCTCAAGTGGTGCAGATCTCGCATTTAAATGTAAGTATTGAGTTTAAACTCGGTTTTTACTCATTTGAACATCCAACGCCAGATATGATAATAAACTTCAAGGGACATTAAAACCTCAACATTTCAGTTAAAATACGTTGGTAATGCTCAGCTTGATGCCTTTGGAAAACAAGCCCAAACTCAGGGCCGACGCAGTGAGGACAAAGCCTCTGCACATGGGACGCCCGCTCTACCAACTGAGCTAAATAGTGCCCTGACATTCAGTCTTATATCTTATATCTTATATCTTATTGTGACTGCAGAGATGTTATAGACTATGTTTACTTCATGTACATTAATGGACCAAGATGAGCAGATTTAGATCAGGCTGTGATCCCTGCTTTAATTCCAGACTGTAAAGCTGTAAAGTCTAGTTAAACGTTTGAATAAAGAGCTAAGTTTATGATTATCCTTATGATGATTACATTTTTTTGCTGTATTAGAACCCTTCTGTCTGTTGACATAGCACAAAACATCTTATACATTTCATTTTGTTTTAGGGAGCAACAGAGAGCTTCATCACTGTCCGAGGTTAGAACGAAGATTTAATCACAGGGCGAAACATTCCGCTACGGCTAAGGCAAATAATAAATAATAAATAGCCCATGTGTCTGTCCTGATCTTTGCATCCCTGTGTTAATGTGATTTTGTGTTTACCTTTTCTCTTGCATCTCTCTGTGTTCAGAACAGTTCTGGAAACAATAGGCCTGCAGGGGAAGGTCGAGCCCAGCAGGCCAGAAACAAGAGAGACCATTTAGAGAAAAAGTACAAAGTAGGTGAAGGTTTGAATGATGATGTGGAAACTAAATTATATTTGTTTTACCCATGCAAGTTAATAAATAATTTGCTGAAAATTGCTGACGTGATTGATGCCTTAGGATTGTCCTCAGGGATGGGGGGTGTTAGTACAGAGACCTTCCACTGCCCCCCTATTCTAACTGCCTCCATCCCTGAGGACACAGCAGGGCCAAATGACCAGGGGGAGATAGATGAAGACAATGAAGAGGAGGAGAGCCAGCCAGGGCCGAGGAGGAAGAGAAGGGGGGAAGATGAAGGAGGACTTGAGGCTGCAGAGAGGATGGAGAGACTCTTCTCTGCTCCAGAGGACAATCCTTACATTATTTCTGTTGTTATTTCGTTAATTTATGAGTTATTTTTAAATTATTTGTTCATAAATGTTCATTTTATATAATTCATGAAAAAAATATTGTTCTATTGTTACACGTTGTCTATTCCATTCAGTATTTACAGCAAGTACAATTTATAACAGCAAACGGCATCAAATGCTACTTTTCACGGACAACAAGGGATTGAATTTTTTCTTTTATTATTAAGGTCTTAACATTTACAACTATGTACAAAATTACAGCATAAATAACTATTTACAGATTATTATTCACTATGAACAAAAACAATTATTATTAAAAAAATATATTAAAACAGTTACAAATGATGTACAGTAACAGGCTGAGCAGGAGTCCTGGCAGAGCTGCTGGGCTGGATGGGACGCCACAATAAAGACCCTGATGTCAGTGGGACATCATCTGGGTAGATACTCAGGGTGTTTGAGTGTCCAGTCTCCGCTGTCCACCACATCGTCCATTAACTGGGTTTGCAATTCTGACTCGATCGACAGCTGCCGTGTTTTAAGAAAGAGGCAAGAATTATAATTCCATAATAATAACAATAACAACAACAATAATAATAACAATAATAATGATAAAAACTGCGAGCAGTGATGAACGGGCCCTTGCAGTCCACGCGCGTTGGACTGCGCGCTCACCTGTTACTTGCATGTCACGAGGGGGAGAAATCAAGCAGTAAACTTCATGTCATTTGGACGATTTTTGTCTGACTTCCTGTGTCCAGTGGGTGGGGCTATGGATATGACTCAGTTTTGATGCACAGATATGTGCAGGGTGATTCCCTCTACATTCCTGAGAGATTTGGCGCAGATTGGTCATTGTATGGTGAAGTTATGAGGACTTGATGCCTTATGGCGAAGGATTTAAATGGACTGCACCACCACTGCTAGCAGTTACATCAGGCTGGGGCGCCGTCGGATTGCGAGCTCACTTGTTATTTTCATGTGATGCTGGGGAGAAAACAGGCAGTAAACGTCCTGTCAATCGGATGATGTTTGTCTGACTTCCTGTGTCCAGTGGGTGGCGCTATGGAGATGACTCAGTTTTGATGCAGAGATATATTCAGGGCGACTCCCTATACATTCCTGAGAGATTTGGCGCAGATTGGTCATTGTATGGTGAAGTTACGAGGACTTGATGCTTTATGGCGAAGGATTTAAATGGACAGCACCACCACAGCCAGCAGATGTGTCAGGCTGCAAAGCCGTCGGATTGCGTGCTCACCTGTTACTTGCATGTCGTGCTGTGGAGAAAACAAGCAGTAAACGTCATGTCAATCGGATGACGTTTGTCTGACTTCCTTTGTCCAGTGGGTGGTGCTATGATTGTGAAACAGTTTTCTTGCACAGATATATTCAGGGTGACTCCCTCTACATTACCCAGAGATTTGGTGTGGAAGGGGAATTGTATGTTGAAGTTACAAGGACTTGATGCTTTATGGCGAAGGATTTAAATTAACCGCCCCACCATGGCCAGCAGTGTGATGTAGGCGAAAGCTTTGAACAGGTTTTCATCTTTAAGGTCTGTGGATGATACTGAGTGACTGTGAAGTCTGTTGTGTTAAATCTATAGGAGGATGTCATTACAGTTCTAGGATTTGAAATATTTCAAAATGGCGGCCACAATCAAAATGGCTGACTTAGTATTGATGCAGAGACGTATTCCGGGCAACACTGTCTACATGATTGTGCCTTATGGTGTAGATTGGAAAGTGTTTGTTGAAGTTATAAAGCCTTGATGATTCATGGCGAAGGAAAAAAATGGTTTCCACCGCCACGCACACCAAGTACGACGTAGCGGAAAGATTTCCATAGCTTTTCATCTTCAAGGCATGAAGATGATGCTCAATGAATGTGAAGACTGTGGTGTTTAAGCTCTAGGACAAGATAGTTTTCAAAGTAGGCATGAATTGGACAAAAATGGCACCATACATCAAAATAGCGGACTTCCTGTTGCAGTGACAGTATTGGTCCAAAAGGTTTTTTTGTGCGTCTGCTCATGATGAATCTGCGTACCTAATTTCATTCATCTATGCGCATGCAGGAGGCAGGGCATCACAATAGGGAGCGCTACAGAGTGTGCAGGACATGACCACGCCCAATGACAACACAGATCTATTCAGGGCGACTACCTCAACATTCCTTTGAGATTTGGCCGAGATAGGAAATTGTATATAGAAGTTATGAGGACTTGATGCTTTACGGCGAAGGATTTGAATTGACCGCTCCGACGCGGCCAGCAGGTATGACGTAGGATAAAGATTTCCATAGCTTTTCATCTTCAAGGTCAGAGGATGATACTGAGTGACTGTGAATTCGGTGGTGTTACGTCTGTAGGAGGAGATCATTTAAGTACGAAGATTGGCAATATTTCAAAATGGCGGCCAAAAGCAAAATGGCCGACTAAGTATTGATGCGGAGATGTATTTGGGGAGACAGCCTCTACACTTATGAGCAGTTTGGTGTGGATAGGAAATTGTATGTTGAAGTTATAAAGCCTCGATGCTCGATGGCGAGGGAAAAAAATGGTTTCCACCGCCCCGCCCATTAAAGTTTGGCGCAGCTGAATGATTTCCATAACTTTTATTCTTTAAGACATGAAGAAGATAACTGAGTTAATTTGAAGACTGTAGTGTTTAAGCTCTAGGACAAGATAATTTTCAAAGTAGGCATGAATTGGACAAAAATGCCGCCACACATCAAAATGGCTGCCTTCCTGTTGGAGTGACAGTATGGGCCCCTCAGACTTTTTTGTGCGTCTGGTCATGAGGAATCTGCGTACCGAATTTCATTTGTCTACGCGCATGTGGAAGGCAGGGAAGAATATTAGGGGGCGCTACAGAGCCTGCAGGTCATGACCACGCCCAGTGACAAACGTAATTTTCGCCGGATGTGACATATATTCCAAATTTGGTGAGTTTTTGGGTGTGTTCAGGCATCCAACACTGCAGTCAAACTTGGAGAAGAAAATTTCTTTCCTTCCAATTATAATGGGGACCTCGCAGGTCTACCTGCTCGGGCCCTAATAATAATAATAATAATAATAATAATAATAATAATAATAGATTATTACAACAAACAAACCTATCTACCAAACACTTTAAATAGGAATAATGCCTATAAAATACAATAAAACCATATGTGGAGATCAGCAGTTTATATGTCAGCATTAACGTAATGTATCGGTATGTTAATTACCACAAGCTGTTAGCTAGCTAAAAATGATAATGATGATAACATTACTGTGGGTTCTATAACATGTTTACCTTTCCACAGTCCTCTCAACCCGAGATAAACCAGCCACTTCTCTTCTTCCTCCACATGCAGGAGGATTAACCCTGTAAGATCCCTTGTTGTAAAATTACAACGTTACCTTTAGCCATCCTAAAAAACAATCTGTCATATTTGATCTTATTTTTACCACATTTACATAATCATTGGGTCCTATTATTCAGTCTCACAATGCTCTTGGATGGTAAATTTGTTTATAAGTCCCGCCTAATGGCCATGAACTCACACAACCTCTCAAGGTTTCCTTCGAACAACATCTCTTTGTTTCATTGGACTGAATTCATCAGATTCAAGTAAGTAAAATGTCATTGACATTTTTTTTGTTGTCATTACTATGTCTAGAACATGTACATATGTAGTTATTGTGGAATAGATTCATCAAATTTCATTCAGAGCTTGTTATATATTTGTTGCAATTCTACAACACTGGGTGGGTGTGGTAGTCAAATTAGCAGGCTTGTTGCAGTGGGCACAAACAGGTTGTATTCCCTCCACTACACCACTGCCTGAAACAGAGTATTTTCTTTATACATAGACAGCATACATACTACCCTTGTGTTGTGTTCTGGTCAAATTTGACTGATTTAAAAGATTTATCTGTAAAACATGTAGTTAATTTGATCAGACTGACCTAAAATTCCATGACTTTGTCCACAAAGAGGATATCAACAGACAATTCAGTTCTGGGAAAGGTGAAAATGTTCCTGAATGTGGGGTGTGTGTGTAAGTGAGGGTATGCATGTTTTCCTTTTAGTATGATAATTAGAGAGCATAACAAGCGGTATTGTCATGTCAAGGCAGTATTGTGTGACTATATGGCTGGTGATTGGGATGGTTATTTCTTTTAGCATGATAAGTAGAGAGCATAGGCTAAGCCATTTACATTTACATTTACATTTAGGGCATTTAGCAGATGCCTTTGTCCAAAGCGACTTACAATAAGCAGACAATATTAGTCTGCCTGGAAAACATTGGGGGAATTCATTACATGGGAACAGCCAGGCAGGTGTGCCTGCCCAACTGTAACCTTGAAGACAAGAAGAGCTTGAAGAAAAAGGAGAGAGGAAGTGATTACGCCAGAGTGGAGGGCAATCACAACATCTGTGCTGTCAAATGGTATGACAACAGGGCCGTCACACTTGTGTCATCCTTTGCTGGACCTGAACCTGTGCAGAAGATTCAACACTGGGACAAAGCCACCAGAACCTCCATTGAAGTTTAGAGGCCTTACATTGCTGGTGCCTACAACAAATACATGGGAGGTTTGGATTTGTTGGACTCATTTACAACCAAATATAAGCCCCCCATCAAATCCCGTTGGTACATGTACATCTTCTCACACTCCATCATCCTCTCTCAAGATGTCTAGCAAAGAGACAATGAACAGGAGACAGTTTCAGGCACAGCTAGCATTCTCTCTCATCCCGGTGAACACGGCGCTCCAAACTCCAAAGAGAGGACGACCATCTTCAGGCAAAGGGAGCCCAGCAACAGTGACATCAGGAAGCCCTCTGACTCCTCAGAAGAAACCATCCAAGAGAAGTGCACACCTCCCATTGGATGTATGCAAGGACCGAGTTGCGCATTTCCCAGTGAAGATAGGGAGAGGACGCTGCAGACACTGCATTAAAGGATACACTGACCCCCAATTTCCACTGGATACATCTCCGCTGCGTTGCGTCTCCGCCACGCCAGCGGAGCTGATACATTTCACTTTAGTCTATGTGTCAATCCCCACCAGGTCCGCTGCGCTGCATATCAGCCCCGTCCCAGCTCCGGCAGTCCGGAGCCCTCCGGCACAGATACGCAGGACTTCTATTTCTGACGGATGCCGGAGCATGACACAGCAATTCAGCTGAATTTAGCATGGAGCAGACAGGAAGTTGCTTTACAGAGGACACAGGGCCGTAGCCAGGATTTTTGTTTAGTGTGTGTCTTTGTTTGATTGTGTTGCTGTAATCGTAAAAATAAATATATATAAAACTATAACTTAAGTATTTGAGTGTGTGTGTGTGTGTGTGTGTGTGTGTGTGTATGTGCGGTGTTGCTGCCTCACAAAAAACTACAACTAAGATGATCTGTAACTGTATACATTAAGTGTTTGGTATAGGCTATGGTGATTGAGGGAGAGAGAGAGAGCGAGAGAGAGAGAGAGAGAGACTTTTTGACTTTTAAAGACCCTTTTATTACAGAACTTTCTTCAAAACAACCATTTTGCTAAAAACCTCTATATGTTAAAAACAGACTGGAAGCACAACCTCTCCTCCTCCACCAAACAGATGACCTTATTGAAACACCACATCTTGATAAAAAACTCCAGATTCTCCATTAGTTTGTAAAAAATAAAATCAATAAAAACTCTTGTCCTAACTAGCGCAATAAAAACTCTTTCTAACTGGCTTTCTTTTCCTCTCAGTTTGTTTCTTCTTGTCATATAAATTGCCATCTTTGCTTCACCTGTCAAAAAGTTTAAAAGCTGCCATTTCTCAGCGTTGAGTTTACAATACTTTGTGCCAAAAGTAAAAACATTCTTTGACCAGACTTCATTAAAACACTCAAAACATGCTTTTAAAACTTTAAAAAGTTCTGAAAGCCTTTCACACTCTAAAAAACAGTGAAATATTGTTTCCGGCAGTTTACAGAAGGGGCACTCGTTTTTAACAGTGGGGTTAAAAACAGCAACATAACTATTGACAGCGATGGCTTCATGTAAGATTCTCCATTGGAGATCTCCAGTTCTTTTTTTGGAGGGTGCTTTATAAAAGCTTCTCCATCTTGGCTGTTCAGTCCCCTTCATCAGTGTATGTCCTCTCCAAATGCTGTCTCTCTGTGTCTCTAGTCTTTTTTTATGTTTAGAACAATAACACACTCCTTATACAGGGTTTTTCCGCTTGCTGTGTGCAAGTCTAGCTCTGTCTTTATGTATTTGTTCATCAGTTGGCCTGAGGATCCCTCCAGGTTTGGCATCAGAGTAGTCTCTGGGAACGGGTCCTCTGCATCCGGCTCCTCTCCCCCTTCTCCATACTCCTTCAGCATCAGGAGTTCTTCCTCCTGCAGCTTGTCCCTCCACCTTTTTAGGACCAGATGTGCTAGCCTTGTGGACTTGACCCTCAGCCACTCCGCCAAGGCCTCTCCGTCCTGCATGTCGCTCCCTGCCACGTCCACCACCTGTCTCAGCGTCAGGACGCCTGCGTCCTTCAGGATATTCCTCAGCCCTGGGGTAGATTCGTCTTGTATATCCAGCCTGGCGCCTCCGATAACTGGCTCCTCCAGGAGCCAGTGGAGAGATACCGCACTTCCTTTGTTCATTTTTTTTTCAAAATACTCCAAGCCTTAAAAAGTTCCTGATAAAAGCCTGATAAAAAGGTTAGCTCTGATTTGTTTAAATAGTTTGTGTCCATTAAAAACAACGAGCCATCCAGTCCCATCTTACCAGTTCTTTTTAAAACCACACTTGCCACATCTTTCCAAACATTAAAATACCCTGTTAAAAACTTTTGTAAAAACTGTAATCTAAAAGTCATCAGTCTGCTTTTGATGTCCACCACGCCGTGCCCCCCTTCTTCTTTAGGTAAAAAAATGACCTCTTTCCTGACCCAGTGAAACTTCCCTGCCCAAAAAAAGTCCATTAGCTCCGACTGCATCGTGTTGATCAGTGCTGGTGGTGATGGGACACAAGCTACCTTATGCCACAGCTGTGAGGCCACCAGGTTGTTTATAATGAGTGTTCTTCCTCTGAATGACAGCTGTGGCAGCACCCACCTCCATTTCTTCAGTTTGCTTTTCAATTTTTCAAAAATACCTTCCCAGTTTTTCTCCATCACATTTTCGTTTCCCAAAAAGACTCCCAAATACTTAAAACCATCTCTTTTCCACTTTAAAACCCCTGGTAGTTTTAAAAGCCCCTTCCTCCACCTGCCCACCGCCAAAGCTTCGCTTTTTACCCAGTTTACTTTTGCTGCTGATAAAATCCCAAAATCTTTGACAATCCCTCCCAGTTTTGTAATGTCCTCCTGTGTCCTTACAATAACAATAACATCATCCGCATATGCTGATAAAATATGGTTTCTTTTAAAACCATTTAAAAACAGACCTTCAATGTTTTTTCTTATTTTGCATAGCATGGGTTCTATGGAGATTGAGTACAGCATACCTGAGAGGGGGCAGCCCTGTCTCACCCCCCTGCACACTTTAAAAGGGGCTCTCAGTCCTCCATTGATCTTTAGTACACTTTCAACGTCCTTGTACAGAACCTGGATCATGGCTATTAGACCTGGGTTGAGGCCGAAGACCTCCAGAATCTTCCAGAGATAAAGGTGCTCAACCCGGTCAAAAGCCTTTTCCTGGTCTAACGAAATGAGACCAGTATCAATTCCCAAAGAACTGGAGATGTTCAAAACATCCCGAATCAATGACACATTGTCTAGAATAGACCTACCAGGCACACAGTAGGTCTGGTCCTGGTAGACTATCAGGTCCATAATGTCTCGCAGCCTGTTGGCTAGTGCTTTTGATAAAATCTTGTAGTCCGTGCATAAAAGCGATACCGGGCGCCAGTTTTTAATGTCCAGCAGATCTCCTTTTTTTGGCAAAAGCGTTACCACCGCTCTCCTGCAGCTCTGTGGTAGGCAATTGTCTTTAAAACTGCTATTAAAAACAGTTAAAAGGTCCTCCCCCAACACCCCCCAGAATTCCTTATAAAATTCTGCAGGGATCCCGTCAATCCCAGGAGATTTGTCTCCCTCCATGCCCTTCAGGGCCGTGTATTGTTCCTGGAGAACCAGTGGTTCCCCCATCTCAGCTCCAGTGTCTTCCGGGATTTTTGGCAGCTCCCTACAGAAATACTCAAACATGTCTTTATTTTCCTCATACTCACTGCTGTAGAAGTCTGTGTAAAACTGTGCAGCTCTTCTCCGGATCTCTCCAGGCTCAGTCAGTTCTGCTCCGGAGGTCGAACGCAGCACAGGGATGCTTCTTCTCGGTCGTTTTTCTTCTCCAGGCCGAAGAAGAATTTGGATGGAGCGTCCACTAATGCCGCAGCCCGATATCTGGACCAGACCAGCGCCCCCTGAGCCTTTGTGCCTAGTAGGTCTCTTAAAGCAGATCTTTTAGATTTGAGATCTTTAATATGATCTCGATTTCCAGTGGATTCTACTAGGCTCTGAATTTCCACAATCTCGATCTCCAGATCTTTCATAGATCTGGTAATGTCCCGTGTGACGTTGAAAGTGTACTGCTGACAGAGCTGCCTTATCTCACTCTTCCCGTGATCCAACCACTGTCTTAAAGAAATAAAATCATTTTTTCTGATTTTAAAACCTTCCCAGAAATACCTAGAAACATCTTTAAAATGGGCATCTGACAACAAATTGGTGTTAAAATGCCAACATGCGCTCGTAGGTTTTAAGTTAGCGATAAAAACATTACAAAAGGCGACAGTGATCAGTAAAACCAACAGGTGTAATTCCACACTTTAAAATGCTAAGATGGTGCTTAAAACAATAAAACCGGTCTAATCTAGCAAGAGAAATTAAAATCCCTCTAGAGTGAGCCCAGGTATACTGCCTCCCATCACCATGCATTCTCCTCCACTCATCTGTTAAATCATGTTCATTTAAAACCGGTTTCAGAGCACTCTGAGATTCTCTGTGAGGCTCAACGTGATTCCTGTCCAGCAAATCATTCTCTGTGCAGTTAAAATCCCCTCCCAAAAATAGATAATCTTCAACATTTACTTTGCTTAAAACAGAGCTTATAATTCTTAGAAACGCCACTCTGGCTGGTCCTGAGACGGGGGCGTACACGTTGATAAAAACAAGTTGAAAATGTTCATAAATTGTCTTCACCACCATCATTCTTCCCTCCACCACCTTCTCCACTTCAAAAGACACAGGGGTAAAACTCTTGGCAAAGAGGATGCCCACCCCCCACTGTTTGTGCTTTTGTGGCTCAACACCCCCCCCCCCCCCCCGCTCTTTCTTCCAGTCAGACTCATTAAAAATGTCACTGTGAGTCTCTTGCACAAACATCACATCTACTTTCTTTATATTTATCATTTCAAATAGCAGAGACCTTTTCCCTGCATCTCTTGCCCCGTTTATATTTATGGTGCTGATATTAAAATGGCTCATTAAAGATAAAAAAAATTAGCCAACAGACCAGCACTGCTGTCCCTTCATTCATCCTCATCATTTGCTGCGTTATTCAGTTCTTTCCTAATTTTCTGTACTATCTTCCGTATTCTGTAAACCTCCTGGTCTGTGTATCCCCCTCTCCCCTTGCTTCTCATCTGTTGCTGGGCAGAGTTTGCCAGCATCTCTTTGTCTGAAAAATAATCTTCTATTTTAACAGATTTTGCATTCTTGGTTCTTTGTAGAAACGATTTAATTTTGTCAACCGTGTAATATTTTTTCCTGGTTTTCTTTGAGACTTGTCTTTCCTCATCCTCTGAATCTTCCCCCACACAAGATTCATAATCTGAGCCTTCCTGCGCCTCTGTTTGCTTCTCGCTCTCTGGACCTGCTGTCCCTTTCTTTGCTTGAAGCTCTCCAGAATTTTTCCTTAGTTTTCTTTTTAGATGTGGCACTTTTAAAAGGTCATCCTCATCCCCAATTTCACAGTCACTCTCTTCCACTGTTTCTTCCACCACCGCTCTGTTACCTGCACTCTTTTTCTTTGGCTTTGCATTTGTCTTATCCACTCCTGTCTCCACCTGCCCTCCCACACTCACCTGGCTGTACTGTTCATCCTCGTCCACCACCTCCTCCTCTACATGCTTCCCCTCTTCCTCACCTGCTTCCTCCTGCACCTTCGCCTGTTCTTTCTGTTCCCCACCTACTCCCTCCCGTCCCTCCCCACCTGCCTCCTCCCGTGCCTCCACCTCCACCTGTCCCCTCTGTTCCTCACTTACTTCTTCATGCACCTCCACCTGTCTCCCCTGTTTCTCACTTACCTCTTCCTGTACCTCCATCTGTCTCCCCTGTTCCTCACTTACCTCTTCCTGTACCTCCACCTGTCTCCCCTGTTCCTCACTTACCTCTTCCTGTACCTCCACCTCCACCTGTCTCCCCTGTTCCTCACTTACCTCTTCCTGTACCTCCACCTCCACCTGTCTCCACTGTTCCTCACCTACCTCTTCCTGTACCTCCACCTGTTTTCTCTGTTGCTCCTCCACTGCCTTCTTCTGCGCCTCCATTTCCACCTGTCTTTCCTTCTGACCCTCCTTTGTCCTGCTGGTGTCTTTCCTGGGACAGGCCCTTATCAAATGTCCCTCCCCTCCACATCCAAAACACTTGGTGCTGTCAGAAGAGACAAAAATGATATAATCAAAGTCCTCCACTCTGATCCTAAACGCCAGGCTCAGGTCTTGGTCCCTGTGATTCAGGATCATGAGGACATTTCTCCTATGAGACACCACATGCTGTAGCAAAGGAGTGTTACATCCCGACGGCACTTTACGGATGGGTGACACTATTTTTCCATGTCGGGAAAGCTCTTTCACCAGCGTTTCATCTCTTATGAACGGTGGGACATTTGACAAAGTCACCTTCTTTGCCGGTGTGGCGAGCGGCAACACGGAAACGAAAGCGTCATTCACCGTGATGCCGCTCTCCACCACCGCGTTAGCCTTTTCAATTGTGTCCACAAAGATGACCACAGCCCCGTTCATCCGCGCCGCTGACTTGATACTGCTGTGGCCGACAGCCTTACCCACTGCCAGGCTGCAGTCCTCCACTGACACTGACGAGGGCACGGACATCTTAATGCCGTGCTTCCTTGTCAGCTTAGTCAGCTCCATTGTACGGCGTTAGTACGCCGACCAGCAATATGCTGGTCAACTGCACCAACCCGAAAACACACACACACACACACACACGCACGCACCTACAAACTTGCAACACACGTACACTGTAAACCTAAAAAAAAAGGTTTACCATTCGCTCAAAAAACGCTAAATAGCTGATCGATCACTCCGCTCACGCTCACAGCACACTCACTCCAACGCTCAGAGAGAGAGAGAGAGAGAGAGAGAGAGAGATGATAAAGGTGGAGATCCTGCTCAGGCTTCTTAACAATAAGTACAGTAATACCATAGCTTACAAGAAGTCTTACCTCTCATCAAAACAAGTGACAATTCTTCTGTGGCTAGATGCATCCCATCTCTGAAGGACTCTCATGGGATCCAGGGGAATTTTTCTGTGCACATTCATTAGAGCAAGGCCAGAAAACCTCTCATCCCCTATACTGGAACTTAACCAGGTTTTGAGGCGGCGTAGAGCCAAAAAAGATTTCTCACATGAGCACGTTGTCACTGGCAATGTGAGGTAAATCCAAAGGATGCATTTAATATTAGGATAAAATTGCATATCCATTTCCTGCAATGTTTCCTTTGCTATACCTGGGGAGTGCCCAGGGTAATGAGTGAAAAGATGCTTCCATCTATGTATCTCCTGCTCTGCAGCCTCAGGTTGAGGCAGCTCCTTTTTGTACCACGAAAGAAAAAGCTTCTCTCTTTCCTCCGTCAGCTGTGGTAGTGCTTTGGGCACCAGAAGGTCTGCAACAAGTGCTGGTTCACTAGATTCCGCAAACCTGGTCCTCAGCTCCTTAGTGACATGATCAATGAATGGGAGGAACAAATTCAACCTAAAATGTTCACCAATAGAGTCTACAGGAACATTGCCTCTATGTTGCTGCTTCACAGTAATCCTCTTCTTCGTTGGGGTAACAAATGGTGCTGGCCATCTCCACTTCTTGTTTATACATGGCAGAGAATCTCTCACTCTTCTCAGGCTTTCGATGACTTCAGCCACTTTCCTTCCCTCATCATAAGCATTAATTATATCCACATCTGGAGACTGCGGTCTCATTGTCAATGGCAAGCTTTGAGATGAAGGCATCCAGAGTCTTGATTCTGGACCCCCATCTAGTGTCTGAAATCAATGGGATCCCTCCTCTTTTCCCTTCGCCTTGCTCTTGAAAGACCAGGGGCCTCATTTATAAATGTTGCGTACGCACAAAAGAAGGCGTACACGGCCCACGCACACTGTGGGATTTATAAAAAGAGAACTTAACGGGAAAATGTGCGGTCCTCCACGCACACTCTGACCCATGCGTACGCACATAACTGGGGTAAGGAGAAACTGCGCCACTGATGGCAGAAGTAAGAAATGGGAGAAACTGTGTGAAACTGATGTGTGTTGCCCTACAAATAAAGACTATAATTATCTTATATTGTTAGTCAGTCAGGGTAAGTCTCACACATGTAGCAGATATTACCTAATAGATGGTATATAAAGGCATGTATTCACAATACGTTATGTGCACAATGGCTGCTTTGGCACTGTTGGAGGATGTGGCAAACGGAAGGATACGGAGGGAGCGGAACTTCAGAGACCAGCAACATCCACTGGCCAACAGTGACGAGTGGCTGATGAGCCATTTCTGACTCCCACGAGCTGTCTTCCTGGATCTATGTGCAGTATTGGGCCCACCGTTAGAGAGGAGCACCCGCAGAAACCATGCAGTGCCAGTCCCGCTTCAAGTGGTATAATTGGTTTGTCGCAGCAGTACATAATATTTCCTTACACGGTGAACAGGCAAATAAAAGTGCACAATTTGCAGCATTGTCCGGTTTCCCAAATGTAATGGGTTCCACTAACTGCACTCATGTTGCTACAAGAGCACCGACTGAGAATGAATTGGGCCGGCATCGGTGTCCCCCTCCACCTCCATCACCACTCCACTCAGGAGGGATTCCCCGATGATCCCCGCCAGTTTTTCATCCAGTGGGGTGAGCTCCAGTTGGCCCGTTCGCCTTTCTCTCTGCTTTCGGCATGCTTTCAGTCATGAATGAATATTAATTCGGGGCGTTTCTCTGAATATTTATGGGCAACTATGGGCGTGGTATGACCCGCACACAGGTGCGCCACATTTAGAGTGGAGTGTAATTTATAAAGGGAAATCGGCGGGCACTGTTTTATAAATCAGGATATTTTTGTGCATACGCAACATTTTGACGTCAATCTTACGCACAGTTTTATAAATGAGGCCCCAGATCTTGCAGGATTTTTCTTATTTGGAGCAGATGATGAAAAGAAAACTGCAATCTTTTCCTAACGACATCTGAGCAGCCATGGACCACTACGAGATTCAAGGCGTGGCTCCGACAGTGAGTAAAAAGGGCTCGTGGTTGAAGCTCCCGTATCTTCTGCTGCACTCCACCCAACCTGCCACTCATGGTGCTGGAACCATCGTATTGCTGGCCCCCGCAGAAAAGACACAGGAAGCCCCCACTTGTTTAACTGTGATAGGATGGCATGAGTGATGGATGCAGCATCCTGCTTTTCAAGTGGACAAAAACCCAGAAAATCCTCCTGTATCTCAAACTCCTAAGAAACATAACAAATGCAAATAGATAGCTACTCTATTCTACTTACATCTAATGTTTCATCAGCCAAAACAGAGAAGTACTTTGCTTTGTTGATTTTCTGAACAATTGTTTCTAGAATATCTGCCCCACAGCATCTCTCTATAAAAGCAAGGAATCTCTGTCTGTCTATCTGTGTGTATGTGTGTGTGTTACTCAAATATCTCTGAGGATCAGGATCAGACTGACCTGAGAGTTTCAACATGGCTGTTGCTTGGTTCAATGGTGTGCAACTTCGCATTTGTTTGGACTGCAACGATACCGTGAATAAATTATTTCATAAATGCTTTACAAATTCGGGAGCATTGTCCACCGGAGCCACCACAGTCACGTGCGCACCAGAGCCAATCACTGCACACCATAGCCACGTACAGAGCCAATCACTGCAGAGCTCAAGCCTACGACATACCTTAAGAAACAAGCGGATTTATACCTGCAGCGGCGCGAGCTGGACCGGGAGTTAGCCGGCGGTTCGGTCCCATTCTGTTCTGTGCATCTAAACTGACAGTTGTGGATTAATGAGACTAAACGAGACCAGACCGAGTCTGTTCAGGTCTGAGGAGAGCGGATTTATACCTGCAGCGGCACGAGCTGGGCCGGGATTTTGCCAGCCGAATCCTCTGATTCTGTCAGACCTCTTGCGTCACTACCGGCTCTTGTGTCATTCTCTGTTTATATTCCGGGATCAGGAAGATGGCAAAATGATCAGATTTCCTGAAAGCTGGGATAGGAATGGATTTGTACCCTTTTTTAAAGGGTGTGTAGCAGTGATCTAATGTCTTGTCATTACTGGTGGGACACTTGATATGTTGGAAAAAGTTAGGCAGAACTTTTTTAAGGATTTGCCTTGTTAAAGTCCCCTGCCCCATGAGGGCAGCGTCCGGGTGTCTGGTCTGTAGTCCAATTGTCATGTCGTGTAACACCGACAGAGCCTTGTCGGTGTCTGCTTGTGGTGGGATGTATACAGCTGTTGAAATGACTGAGGTGAACTCCTGAGGAAGGAAAAAAGGGCGACAGATAATCGTCAGATGTTCCAAGTGGGGCGAGCAGTAATTCGAGATGATTTTGGTCTCCTTTGGGTTACACCAGTTGTTGTTTATCATGAAACATACTCCTCCACCTCTTGTTTTACTGGACTCTTCTGTTCTGTCCATGCGGAAGACAGAGAAGTGCTCGGCTGGAGTAACCGCTGTGTCCAGTACGAGGGAAGTTAGCCATGTTTCCGACAGACAAAGGATGTTACAGTCCCGCTGGAACTTTATCCTGGCTCTGAAGTCATCCAATTTGTTTTCTAGAGATTGGACATTTGCGAGCAGGATACTGGGCAAAGGTGGTTGATGGGCCTGAGACCATAGCCTGTTCCGTACACCCCGCAACGACCTCTGTGCTTCCCTTTACGCCTCCATCGGTTCTCGATGTTGTTGTTGTTGTTGTTGTTGTCGTTGTCCCTCAGTACTTCCACAGACCACGACGGAGAGTCGGATAAAAGGTCAGTAAAGCTGCTTGTTTGCAGCATTCTGATACGAAAAAGTGCGTCTCATTCATATTTTAACATGCCGACTCTGAAAAAACAAAAAAAATGGTCCATAAAAGTACAATTAAAGTTAAATAAAAGCACAGTCGTACAGGAGCAGTCACGACGGCGTCAGAACTCAGTCACACCACCAAGTGTGTCATCAAACTTGGATTTCCAATTAACAAAGTGTTGGAAGTTGCCATCCTCCTCATGGTCCTCTTCATTCCAATTACCACGCAGTGCAACATTTCTTTTCCCTGATTTGTTAACACATCAAGGATTGATGACAAAGTGTCACGGTTAGCCTGAACTTTGTCTTTGTCTGACTGATGACAGCATGTATGCTTTTCCTTTGTCCTTTAGACACACTTAGGAAATGTTCTGCCATCTCTGAAGCTGCCATATGTCCTGGAGTGTTTCCATGATTTAAAATTATCCCCCTTTTCTCACCAACAGCATTCTTCCAGTCCCTAAATCCCTCCCTCTGGAATGTAGCATTTGATCCTTTCTGTACATTACATAAAATACACACTAGAGTTCTCCGTCATCTCTACTGTTGCATCAACGTGGTTGAAGAATATTTTAGTCTATATTTTTTAACGTTTACTTCGATGGCCTAAGTTTAGTGGGTTTTTAAGCCCCGGGTTTTTAAGCCCGAACCCGACGCAGCCCGACACACCATCGTGAATTGTCTGCCCTAACCCGGCCCGAACCCGACCGCCCCCCGCGTGCCTGCATTGTTTTCCTCATGCACTTGTTATCATGATCAGACAGACAGCAGACGGAAAGGTGACGCGAGCCAGGAGACAGGTGCTGCGTCAACGTCAGCAGCAGCACCCGCTCCCGCTGCAAAGAAGACACCGCGCGCTTCGACCAGTGGGAAAATACATTCGGAGAGACAGAAACAGACGATTTCCCCACTCCTCAAAAAGCAGGGGTGAATTTGCCTGTGGCAAGTTTACTTTTAGCCAACTCTATCTTCTCCAGCCAGGCTATAGGCGCGATTATACAACAAGTAGTTCCGACCACGCAATCTGATTGGTCAACAAGACATTTTGACCGTGCTCAAATCAGCATGACAGCACGCCTGACTCATTACTCAAAATATTACTCCGCCAAGTCTGTGTTTATCCATCTCCATGGCAACGTAGTAACTGTCAGAGCTGGAGCAAAAAAATAAAAAAGTACGGCTTGAAATTCAAACTTTCTGCCGTAAAATATGTAGAGGAAAACTCGGGAGAAGCCGCCGCTAGACGTTTCTCTGTTGACCCCAAGAGAGTGAGAGATTGGCGAAAAAATAAAACGGAGCTGTCCGAGGAGGACAGGACCAGGCTGCCTGGTGGAGGGAGGGAGAAGGCTAGCAAGGAGCCTGAGATAAACATGCGGGGATGAGTTATCAGCAAACGGGCACGCCAGGAGAGAGTGTCCCGCAAAATGATCAGGGCGATGGAGAAACAAATGTACGCCACCGTGAGTGACAGCAGAGATGAGGAGCTTGCAGCGAGTGCTGGTCGCTAAATCGTTTCCTCCGCTGTAACAACTTCACTTAGACAACTATTGCCCAGAAGGATGCCAGAGAATTCGCCGAGAAGCTGGCAAAGTTTGTGACATTTTCATCCCGGATTTTTGAGAGGAAGGAATTAAATGCTTGTAACAAATTGCCGCCTGGTCTGTTAAGTGACTTAAACAAATAAACACCCCAGCTATTATTTAGTATTTTACGGTGTTCGGGAAATTCCGAGACCGCGATAAAACATTCACGTCAGCTCAGAGTTCACTCATCTGGGACTAGAAAATCCTTTCTGTTGTTAGGTCGTAACTAAGGTTTGGATTATTTGCTGGAGTGGTAAACTACGTTCCATTACACATATGAGTCTACTGACGTGACTGATTTTGTTTCAGTTATTAGTCAGACCCCATGTGTTTCCATGGAAACGCGACGCACACTCGCAAAAACCTTTAAAATTTGAGAGCAAAATGTCAATCAACATGGATATACTTTGATTATACATTTTATTTGTGTTGGTATTAGTTGTATAATCGCAATATTACCCAGCACACCCTCTCGGGTAATATTGCTTAAGTATACGTCACGCAGCGGCATCAGGTCTGCGTCTGCCCTCCCCATGAAGCAGGCAGCCAGACTTACTCTTCACCACACATGAACAGCGATGATTCACAACAAACAATGTATAATTTACAACCTGCAAGAAATGTGTTTTATGAAATGTGTTTTATAAAAAAGGAAGCCCGAGGCCCGGCCCGACCCGGCTTATTGGCGTATTTTTTCGGCCCGAACCTGGCTCAAACCTGCGGGTCCGGTCGGGTTTGTCGGGTCGGCCTGACCTGTTGAGAACTCTTTTTTTTTTTTTTTTAAATTATTTTTTTGGCCTTTATGGCTTTTTATTTGATAGTACAGATGAAGAGGGTGACAGGAAACAGGGTGAGAGAGACGGGGAGTGACACGCAGTGAAGGGACCCGAGCCGGGATTCGAACCCGGGTCCGCTTCAGCGAGGACAGAGCCTCTAAACATGGGGCGCCCACTCTACAGACTGAGCTAAGCGGCGCCCCTTGTTGAGAACTCTTAATACACACACAGCAATATGATGCATCCTCAAATGGGGAGTATCTCGATCAAGGGTATTTTTATTCCCACTCCACATTGTACCGCAATAGCCTTTTCCCAAATTGGCTTTGGGGATGTTGCCACTTGTCACTTGCACTCCATCTGTTTTTGGAGAATGCTTAATTTTTCTTCATCAGAGTAGTGACTCTGGCCTTTGTATGTAGCTGGGTCATGGGCTAATAATGGGCTTGCATCTCCTGGAACTGACTCCACATGCATCTCACTGGTTCCTTCTCCTGAGCTTTCTCTCTCCTCTCCTCTCCTCCTGTCTCTGTCCCTTCAACCTCTTGATCTCTCTCTCCTGTCTCATCCTCTGTTGAATTTTAAAAATGAAAAGTCTAAGTATATTACTTAGTGGTGATTACTATAATTTGACCTAATATTTTAATGTCATGTTTATTCACATTATTACTTATCCATCCAAACATCAAAATAATATTTTTGATGGGTAATTCATACTGTGACTGAACATGGCCTTAAAATAGTCTGATTCATTGCATGTCCTTTCATTTTTTAGCTTAGGCTTCATTTACAGTAGGTTACAGGTTAGCATCTCTATTGGCTATCTGTTGCATCTGTAGGCTAGTTCACTATTTTTCTCATTCTCTTAGCTTATTACAATTCTCAACTTTCCTCCTCTTTGCCAGATCATCCTCTGCCTTTCTTGCTACAACAAATGATAACTTGGATTGATGCAGCCTCTCACTACGTTGCATTTTTGCTCTGATTCATTCAATTGCCGTTCTAAAAATAGACCTGCAGTCAGGTGCACCTGCAGTGTACTTTAAATGGTCCCACTCGTTTTCAGAACCTACTTTTTCAAACTCCTCCTTGGGATTTTGTCCGATCTGCGTGAAACTTGGCACGTACACTCTTCAGCTGGACCTCATCCAAAGTTATCAAAAAAATGCGCAAATTATTAAGGAACACATTACTGTAGCTAGCTTTAAAAATGTAAACTGTTTGATATCTCGGTCAAACTAAATGCTATTAACACCAAATTTGAGATCCTCGGTTTCATGACACTGGGAAGGGGTGAGCTGAATTTGGCGAAGTTTGGCCACTAGGGGGCGCTAAAAAGTTGGGAAGTTTATAGCTCTTGAACGGCTACACCGATTTTTACGAAATTTGGTCAGTATGATGTAAGGCCAATCATGAGGCCATATCTTGAAGGTGGTCATGACTGGTCAATGTGGGCGTGGCTTATTACAAGATAAACAACAAACATTAATTTCAGCCAAACTATTATGCTGAGAGCTTTGAAATGTATATGGTACAGATAGAATAGGACACAGTTCTTCCATACCAAAAATTGCACATGTACTCCACTAGGTGGCGCTATAATGGATGCAATCGTGTGTTTGCCTGTAACTTCCACATTTTAAGTAACGTTTCGTTTGCTAAATCGCCACATATGCAAAACTTACTTTTTCGAACTCCTCCGTGGGATTTTGTCCAATCTGCGTGAAACTTGGCACGTACACTCTTCAGCTGGACCTGGTCTAAAGTTATCAAAAGAATTTTGCTCTGTCAAAAAATGCGCAAATTATTAACGAACAAAGTTTTGTAGCTCGCTATAAAAATGGAAAATCGGTCAAACTAAATGCTATTAACACCAAATTTGAGATCCTTGGTTGCCATGACACTGGGAAGGGATGAGCCAAATTTGGTGAATTTTGGCTACTAGGGGGCACTAAAAAGATGGGAAGTTTATATCTTTTGAACGGCTATACCGATTTTTACGGAATTTGGTCATATGATGTAGGGCCAATCCTGAGGCCATATCTTGAAGGTGGTCATGACTGGTCAATGTGGGCATGGCTTATTGCAACAAATCCAAATCGGCACACATTCAGCCTGTTGCACTTCCAGTGCACTTCCCATTACAGCGAATACCACAGCTCAGACGTTGGCCTGTGTCCTCACTTTTGGCGTGGCTTATTGCAACATATCCAAATCTGCACACATTCAGCCTGTTGCACTTCCAGTGCACTTCCCATTACAGCGAATACCACAGCTCAGACGTTGGCCTGTGTCCTCACTTTTGCCCTGAGCCCGTCATCCTTTGGGGCCAACTTCCGTGGGCTCTGCGGTGCGCAAGGGCTTGGCCCCCATTCATAACTGCTTGCAGTTCTAGTTAGGGCCCGAGCAGGGAACCTGCAAGGACCCTATTGTAATCGCAATGATTATTAGGGCCCGAGCAGGGAACCTGCAAGGACCCTATTGTAATCGCAATGATTATTATTATTATTATTAGGGCCCGAGCAGG